>PYXC01002282.1:872500-962500 GCA_015244755.2 Tenualosa ilisha | reverse complement strand
GCTTCCATTCCCAGTCCTGGGGGGAAAGCGGTGGGGGCGGAATGAAGCCAGTCTGGAGACACGTTCAGTCAGTCTGCTGAAATAAGATACCAGCGGATGAGGCTAAGATACGAAAAGCGACGGGTCTGCAGTCGCTGTCAGCTGCACACCTGTCGACAGCTTATCTCCCATCATTCCATCAAGTTGTCAGAGAAAGCCCACAGATGTCTTCTTTTACCCGCTGGCTTCATAAATTATCCGGCACAGTTTAAAACCTTTCACACCAATAAAAGTGCGGGATTAAAAAACAAACAAAAAAAAAAAACCAACAACAACATATTAAAAAGCCAGCCTATTGTGTGTGCCAGTCCTGTGTGTGTGTTAGAGGTTGCGTGTGCCAGTCCTGTGTGTGTGTTATAGGTTGCGTGTGCCAGTCCTGTGTGTGTGTTAGAGGTCGTAAACAATGGAAATTACTGAGGAGAGCTGCTTCTCCCCCGATCTCTGTCTGACGGCCAACAGCCTCCAGTCTGCATCAGCTCCATGTCCTTAGTCTGTGAGCCAGGTTCAATCTCATTAGCACAAGTAATCAAGGACAAAAGGCTTAGCCGTGATCCTGGCCGCTCCGCACTTGCCACAGTGTGTGAAATACCTGTCAGTAGCACTCAGAACTGTCACACACACACACACACACACACACTCCCATCTGCTCCTCCTCTGGGTCACTTCTCCAGAGTCTTCCCAGCTGAATGCTAATATTAGCCGACGAGCTCCACGAGGACGACTCGTATGGCCGCCCATATCCGGCAATGAAGCACAAGGCCTCTAGAAACACACCCCTCCCCTCCTCCTCCCAGTTCTCTCTCTCTCTGAATGAACTGCACCTCACTTCACCTTCTAAAACAAACACACTTCCCTCACAGCATGAGCCCGCGGCAGCCTGTGTGTGGCCTGTGGAGAGGGCCAGTGTGCTCGGTGGGGCTCCGCCTGGGCCTTTGATGTGGCCGTCGCACTGCGCACAGCTGAGAGAGGAACTGAGAGGAACACGTTGATTGACTTGCTAGAGTGAATGTTGCAGTGTTGCTGGAAATGGCCATGGACTAATTCCCAGGACATCTGCTGCATACATGCTCTGTCTGATCTGAACCTCTGCCTGCGTGCGTGCGTGTGTGTTTGTGTGTGTGCATGTGATGCGCAGGTCAACCCGGTCCGTGGGTCCCGTGGGTCAGGTTGCTCTCTTGGAAAACGCGGGTGGGTTGCGTCAAAACCTCTTGAGTTATAAGTACCAGTACGTTGGCTTGTCTTTTGTGTAAGGACAAAATGTTCTCCGAGACTCTTCCCTGCTCTGTCTCACAAGCACGCAGGCCGCAGGATGCAGTTCTCTCGCTGTAGGATCTCCTGCCCGTGTAGCCTCCTATCAATAATTTGTGTAGCGAAAATAATAGCCTGTCACGCATCTCTTAACACTTGACCCATTCTGATGCAGCCTAGCCAAATGTGTATTCGTAAGTGCTGTGTCCAGTATCCAGCCAACTTATCAATGGTTCTTTGTGCTAAATGATGGTTTATAATGGTGCTTAATGACGACGGATGAAAAGTCCAGATGTTCTCAGGCTTTTTTGACTCATGCGTGTGTGTGTGTGTGTGTGTGTGTGTGTGTGTGTGTGTGTGTGAGTGAGTGTGAGTGAGTGAGTGGTGAGTGAGGAGTGAGTGAGTGAGTGAGGGTGAGTGAGTGAGTGAGTGGGAGTGAGGAGTGAGTGAGTGAGTGAGTGGAGAGCGAGAGAAGTGCAGAGAATATAGTCTAAGTTTACACATGTTTAAAATGTTTAGTTGTTTGTTTCCCTATATATTTCAACAATAAAACAATATTTCTGCAACAAGATTCAATAGAATTGTTAGTAGCTTGGGCTCTCCATCATGTAAGATTTGGGACAACCAAACAGCAGTGCAAGGTGAGCACATTTCTCTCCTAAGTAGGCCTAGGTTGTCATGTGTAGGCCATCGCAAATCAGTGTAGACTCATAGGTTTCTTATTTATTTTCTCTCTCCGTTTTAGCAGGTTGAGTCGTGTCGAATTGAAAACCAGTGCATAAGTTTGCGGGCAGGCAAAATTCAGGAGAAGCAGGTCGGTCGTCACGATGGGTCGGGTTGGTGTGGGTGTTAGAAATCATTGACCTGCGCATCAGTAGTGTGTATGTATATGTGTGTGCATATGTATGCATGTGTGTGTGTGTGTATACACACTGCAGGTGTGTATGTATATATATATATATATATATATATATATATATATATATACACAAACACAACACACACACACACACACAGACACACACCACACACACACGTGTGTGTATGTGTGTCTGTGTCTGTGTGTGTGAAATTTAGCTAGTGGTTAACACGGCGGTGCTGGCAGGGAGCATGGGGTGTAATTTGCTGGGAGTCCCTGGGAGGCAGCATCAAAGGCAGGCTGGGGAGAGCAGCGCAGAGTTGGGGTTGGCGGAGACGGAGCGGCACAGCAGTGTGCCGCCACACATGCAGCACCACATGGGCCTGCAGACTGCTGATATCTCCCAGGCAGCACACTGCGCCCACGATAAGGCTACGTGCGCACACACACACACACACACACACACACACAAATGAGGAAAAGACACACATATAGAGGTACACGACTGCAGATACAAGGCACACTACACAGTAAAATCACACACACATTCAGTTAGTAAATAAATAAATAATTAACAAACACACTAAAATCACACACACACACACACACACACACACACACACACACACACACACACACACACACACACACACACACACACACACAGGCTTGAGCCGACTGAGCACGTTCACGCACACATACACTTACAGACACAATATTTGGAGGATATTTATAGAGCAAGTGTGGAGGCAGCCTGATGCCTTTGCTGTCACAGGCAGATGTTCGGCCCCCTGGGGCCTTGCTGGGGAAGGGAGCGCTTTGAAACGGGGGAGGATGAGGAAAGGTGCAGCCCCATCCAAAACTGCCTGGAAACGGCTCTCCTACATTCTGCTCTTTTTGTCTTTCTTCCAAACACTTATTGTCCCTTACTTATACACACACACACACACACACACACACCACACACACACACACACACACACACACACACACACACACACACACACACACACACACACACACACACACACACACACACATTCTGGCAGAACCTGCTGGCAGACCTTCTGAGACAGAGTGGGTAGTGTCTTTATCCCTGCTAAAGCCCCTTTCAGAATTTACAGTATACTGAAGCAGATACAGAGTTGCACAGCGGAGCCTGGAACACTGCACTGGCATGCAAGCAGGTATGCACTATGCAGACACACACAGAGAGAGACAGAGAAGAGAGAGAGAGAGAGAGAGAGAGAGAGAGAGACAGAGAGAGAGAGAGAGAGAGAGAGAGAGAGAGAGAGAGAGACAGAGAGACAGAGAGAGAGAGAGAGAGAGAGAGAGAGAGAGAGAGAGAGAGAAAGAGAAAGAGAAGGAGAAAGAGAGAGAAAGAGACAGACAGACACAGACAGACATGCACAAGGGAGGTAGAAAAATGGTTGGTTGTACAGGCCAGGGGTGGGGGTTGGTGTATACACCGAGACAGGGAGACAGATTCAGACAGACATCATGAATACAGTAAAAGAGCAATGCTGGCAGGAAGACCGGAAGACATGAGCAATGCAGGTAGTGAAACAGGCATCCAGGCTAGGAGACAGGCAAGCAGACAGACAGGCAAACAGACAGACAAACAGGCATGCACTATGGAGGCAGTGAAACAGGCATGCAGGCAGAGATACAGGTAGGTGTGCACTAAGCAGTCTAAAATGAGCATGCAGGCAGGGAGACAGGTAGGCAGACAGACGCTGCCAGAGCAAGGCGTAAATCAGCGCTGTGACTCCCAGATATGACCTGGCACATAACACCAGCTCAGCAGCACATAGAGCGATAGCATCCCGCGTCTGTGAGGAGCGGAGGCGGTGATAGGAGAGGTGTCTGACGTGTGTGTGTGTGTGTGTGTGTGTGTGTGTGTGTGTACACAAGACCAAGAGTGTGTATGCATCTGTGTGTTTAATAGAGGAATGTCAGCCTGCTTGTCGATTTGAGCTTCTGTATCGACCAACTGCAACTCCTGTCTGTGGTCACTGAAGAGTCCATTCTGAAGATTTTAATTAGTCAGAGACTGTCCCACACAGCTGGGCCTAGAGCCTGTGTGTGTGTGTGTGTGTGTGTGTGTGTGTGTGTGTGTGTGTGTGTGTGTCTGTCTGTCTGTGGCTCATGGCAGATCCATGCATGTCATTTTGCCAAAAGAGGACACACATGCCTCCCACTTGTATTGCACACCGTCCTGATAGACCAAGCGTGAACTGCATCCAAGATGAAACACACACACACACACACACACACACACATCTTTATCACACACTCACATTGTGACAAACACACACATGCACGCAGGCGCACACACACACACACACACACACACACAAAAACGTGCGTGCACACACACACACACACAGACACACAGACAGACACACACAAGCATGCACCATGTCATTTTCTCACACTTCCATTGGCCTTTTTCGGAGCCCAATGCCGTCACAATTGGCCCAACAAGTCAGCAGAGACCACGAAAGAAAGAGCGAGCAAAACAGAGAGAAAGAAATCAAGCAAGTGAATTGAAAAACGACAGAAGCGAGGGACAAGGAGGAGTCGGTGAAAGAGTGAAGCAGGGAGAAAGGCAGAGACGGCGAGCAAGGGAACGAGAAGGATCGCCCTCCCTCTCTGTTCCTCCTTTATCCGTGTCCTCTCTGTTCGGTATTGTTGCATTGTTGTGTTTCTTGGCAGTGTTCAGGGCAATCCCTCTCTCTCTCTCTCTCTTCCACCCCTCCCACCAAAACACAAGACTGCCTCCCTCCCCTTCCCCCTCTCGTTCTCTCTCTCCCCTCCAATTAAAAATGTCTTTGGCAGGGATTCTGGGCTCGCTATCTTTTCAGACGCTTAGCTCAGCTGCTATCTCTCGTTGCTGGATGGCCTCCCTTTCCCCCCCCCCCTCTCTCTCTCTCTCTCCCTCTCTTTCACCATGGCCGCTCCTCCCTCATTCTTCTCCATTCATTCCATCAGCAGCTCGGCAGGTCACACAAGACCTGCAGGGGCTGCACTTGCGCACACACACACACACACACAAAACGTGTGCAAGCCCAGAACCACCACAGAGGTGCACACACAGGCACACACACACACACAGACACACACACACACATGGGGACACTGCAGGCCAACTGAATGACACATGCCCCTGGTGGTTGCTGGGCTTGTGTGTAAGTGGTTAGTGACTGAATAGGGAACGCTTACGCTTTCGATAAATGCACCTAAGCATGAAAACAGAAGGAAATGTCTGTCCTATCCCTTTCACTCATCCCTCCCTCTCTCCCTCCCCCTCCATCCATCCCTCAGTGCTGGTGAATGTGAATGGTGATGATCAGTGAGGGAGGAAAAAGCCTCCGGTTATAATTAGGAGAGTGGTGGGCAGCCGGCTTGAGGTTTTTGTGTGTGTATATGTGTGTGTGTGTGTGTGTGTGTGTGTGTGTGTGTGTGTGTGTGTGTGTGTGTGTGTGTGTGTGTGTGTGTGTGTGTAGGGGGGAATGTGGTGGTGATAGTGAGGTGTTCTTCCTCTGGGCTGGGGTATAAATGGTGAATACTGGACCACACAGAAGCGGGGGGCCCCCAAACTCCTGCACACACACACACACACACACACATACACACACGGTTCCACAGAGACCCACACAGAGACCCCCACACACATGCAGAGCTTTTCAGACTGAACACTGCTCTCTAGAGGTACAAGGAAACTACTTGACCACACACACACACACACACACACTCACATGAACAGACACACACAGATGCACACAGAGGTATAAACGCACCGCCTTCGCGCACACCGTCAGTCTCGCATACAAATGCTTACATAGACAGAATCTTAACAACATTCAGCCTTCACACTAGAAATTAATGCACCCTCTGCCACACACACACACACACACACACACACACACACACACCACACACACACACACACACCTCTGCCACACACACACACACACACACACACACACACAAAAACAGAAAGGCCCAGCCATGTGCAGTGCTGGTAGTGTGTAAGGTGGCTTGCTGCAGAGGCACATCCTTTCACACCAGGACAGCTCTGACCTTCAGGATGAAATGGGTTGCTTGTCCTTGGCAGCCGCCGCCTCTCCTCCAGCCCTCCAATCCTCCTCAATGCGTGCACACGTACATCCTTACACACACACACACACACACTCACACTCACACTCACACTCACACTCACACTCACACTCACACTCACACTCCACAGTGTGTGAGTGAATGTGTGTATGTGTATACAGTATATATGTAGTTCATATGTTTGACTGTGTAAATGTTTATGGATGTGTGTATGTTTGTACGTATGGACGTATCTGTGTTTTTGCTGAGATAATACAGATTCTGCTGGCCACAGTGAAAGCACAGCACCCCCCCCCCTCCCCCCACGATATCACACTAAATAAATGCCTCCACACTCCATCCAGCTGCAACACATCACTCCCCTCCACACACAGAGAGTCAGGGCGCTTTTTCATCACCCAGTCACTGCCGTCATCGGCGCTGTAGACAGCCCAAGTGTTCATTAAGAGCAGCCTCTCCAGGCGCGCACAAAAACACACAAAACAATCTCAAACACACACACACACACACACACACACACACACACACACACACACACACACACACACACACACACCCCAGAGAGAGAAACAAACAACCAATCTCAGAGCACTCAGGTTAAGAGGTCTGGCAAGTCCTTTCCTTCACAGCTGCAGCCCGGCCGACCTCATCAATGAAGTTGCTGCAGGTAAACAAATTTCATGCAGAGACACACACACACACACACACACACACACACACACACACACACACACACACACACGGAGCAAGATCCTCGGCAAATTCCACCTAGATCTACCTCATCCATGGGTCATGACTGGGGAAACTGAGTGCAATATGAACCCGACTGCATGCACGCTCGTTCGCTCACACGCTCTCACACACACACACACAAACACACACACGAAAGATTTTATGTTCGTTTTTGCCCCTCTTGGTTTATTATTGCCAATATATTTCGTGAGGTTTTTTTTTGTATGCTGCTGTTGTTCAGGTGAGAGACCTGTGAGTAGAGCTTGGTGGGGAGAGAGAATTCGAGGCTAAAGGGCTGCAAGAGGGGAATAGAATCACACCGAAAACACACACTCTTTTATAAAAAAAAAAAAAGAAAAAAAAAAGAACGAGAGGACGAGCTCTTTTTCGGTCTCGTAGAGAGACAATCGCGCTTTCATTGAATCTCAAGGGCTTTTTTCGCGGAGACGCCAGAAAAAATTAAGCCACCGGACGCTCCAAGAACGATCAGCCCTTTGAGAGAAAGCAGCTGAGAGGAACAGAAGGGAAAAAAAAACTGGGTTGACAGTTTGCTCTTAAATGCCACACACACACACACACACATATTCCACAAACCTCCAAAGTTGATAGTTTCTAGAAGCTCTCCTCCAATGCCTATGACTCTGTCACTCTCCCGCCTGAGGGTCTCTTTGCCTAGTGGTCCGTTGGATGGACAGTCTGTCTGCAGCTCAGTCGGTCAGTCAACAAGCCTGCAGAATCAGAAGCGAACAAAGGGTCAGGGCCGACCACTTGGCAGGGTCTTTGGTTTCCTTGCGACACACAGCACTTCAGTCAGTGTGTGTGTGTGTGTGTGTGTGTGTGTGTGGCAGTAGATGGTAGATGAGAGGACGCATGCATGGCATGGCATGGCATGGCATGGCAGACGGCTGGTAGGAGTGGGATGCGTGGAGGTGGACCAGCGAGTGGGATGACGCTGGGTGAGCTCAGGCTGGGGAGTGTGCCAAAGGGGACATGGGTGCTGCCTACCCACTGCAGCCAATTAGAGAACATCAGTCCAGTTCCAGGGAAATGGTGACTACTGTATATCAGCCTCCAGGGACAGTGTTAAAAGTGTGTGTGCGCGTGTGCGCATGCGTGGGTGTGTGTGCGTGTGCGTGTGTGTGTGTTTCATGGAATAAAAGGATGGTGCAGCTCTGAAAAGTCTTTTGAGAGTGCAATAGGTAGTGTGCCTGTGTGTGTTTGTGTGTCTTTTCAGAGACTCAGCGTGTGCGTCTATCAAGGCCAAAACGACTACAAAAACCAACTAACAATGATAAAGTGGGAAAAATTCTGACACACAGATACACACACACACACACACACACACACACACACACACACACACACACACACACACACACACACACACACACACACACACACACACACACACACACACACACACACACACACACACACACACACACACACCGCTGGCTTATCGCAACAACTCAAATAAAAAAAAAAAAGTTTGGGAAAGAGAGGAAGAATAGAAAGGAAAAAAAGAGAGGGCGAGTGTGATACAGAGAGACACAAAGACTGTGAATATGATTGTGTGTGTGTGTGTGTGTGTGTGTGTGTGTGTGTGTGTGTGTGTGTGTGTGTGATTTGGTTCTGGCCCTCTCTCAAGTGAGACTTCCCTTGTGACTTGACTGTCTGCAGGCTGGCGGCAGGAGTGGTGGTGTCTGGGGGACCCATTACCACTCCAGTCCTCCTGCCATCAGAACAGCAACGCCCCATAGGAAAAGAGCAGGAGGGGGGGAACAGACTGAGAGAGAGAGAGAGAGATAGATAGAGAGAGAGAGAGAGAGAGAGAGAGGGCGAGAGTGAAGAAAATAAAAGGACAGAGAAAGGACAAAAGAAGAAGAGAGAATGAGAGGGGGACAAGGGAAAAAAATCAAGCAGGAATGTGGAGGGGGGTGATTGTGGAGTGTTTGGAAAGCTCCAGAAGTTTCCCTTTGTTCTCCATGGGCAGAATGAGATAAAAACAATGTGGAGATCATCTCTGCTTGTCAGGCTTACCCAGCGCCATCACACAGCCCCCTCCCACACACACAGTCTTTTCACATATCTTAAGTACAAACAATCACTTGAAAAACACCACATACGGGTGTACGCCAGCCTTTCAAGATCAGAGGCAGAGTGCACCCTTAAACACCACACACACACACACACACACACACACACACACACACACACACACACACACACACACACACACACACACACAGAGCAGTGTCAGAGTCCCTCTGAGAGTGCCCCCTTAAGCAGACGCAGACACACGCAGACACACACACACACACACACACACACATACACACACACACACACAGACAGACACAGAGCAGTGTCAGAGTCCCTCTGAGAGCGCCATCCCACCCTCCAGTGGCTATCCCAATATTGATAGCCAAGCCAAAACAAACTGTGACTATCAGAGTTGGCCGCTGCCCAGATTCAACACAGGACTGCAGCTGCTCTGTACAGCCCTGTTCATGGCAAACAGCAAAGAACAGAACAGCCTTGCTTCAGCACAAACAGCATTCGCACATGCATCCCTCTGTCTCTCCATCTGTCCCACCTTTACCTTCACTCCATCCATCCATCCATCCATCCATCTCTAGCTCTCATTTATCAGGCCTGCATCAACACAACACCCATCCAAACGCACCCATCCATCAAACTCAGGTTCTTCACACCTTCCGTTCCGCTCCGATGACTCATCCCACCCGAGGCCCCAAGCAGCCAACCAGAGGGCTCCAGCTCCGCCCTCTCCATCCAGCTCCGCATCAGCGCATCCATCGCATCTTAAACGTTGGTGCCAAAGGAAGGACAGAGTTTCAAACGTGACGGCTACACAGTCCAATGGCAATATCTTCAACAGAACACTGCAATAGGGTACCAGCCATCCTTTAATGGAAGAGACCTCCATAGGATCTAAGGATTTTTTGATTCCTTTTCAGTGGCAAATACTGATGCCTGAATACATTCTTTTAACGTTCTTTTTATCATTTACATATAAAAGTTTACCAGTGAACGGTCATGGCAAACACATGATTAAAAAATCCATACGCAAAATTGTTTGCAAACGTTCAGTTTTGAACACAGCTGAACGCAACTCACTCACACGCAACTCTTCTGCTCTCAATTTCGTCTCTTAAGCTCTGGGTGTTAAGAAGCGTTTCTGCCATTCGCCACACCGTCCTGTTACTTCCCAGTGGCCAACTGGAGGGGAGTCCATTACTCATCCGCTGGAGCGTGGGGCCGCTAATTGATTGTCTAATGTGGGAGCCGCTGGCTTGAGGACGGGCCCTGCTGCTGGGGCTTCCTGGGGGTCCAAATGACATCTGGGCAAGCCGGCTTTAACACAAGAACTAATCAATGGGCTGCAAGCTGGGGTAGTCATGCGAATCACACAGTAAAAACACACACACACACACACACACACACACACACACACACACACACACACACACACACACAGTAGTGGCAAAACACACAGCCAGCCATGTCCCCTACAGAGCACACAACACTCTCACAAACACATACAAACATACACACACAAACACACACACACACACACACACACACACACACACTCAAGAATGGATGGAGGATTGCATGCAAGCACAGTCTCCCACACATACACATAGACAGACAGGCCAAGGTGTCTGTATTGACCAGTCCCTACCTGTACTGACTGAGGATTTACCATTAATGACACTAGCTGATCTAATGGGGGTGAGATGTTGGGTGGTTTAATGCTTGAGTGAACATGGGTGTGTGTGTGTGGGTGTGTGTGTGAGTGTGTACTGGTGTGTGACACAAACTCTACCCCAGCTGACAACACAAAAGATTAAAACATGATTATATTCATGGGTGTGTGTGTGTGTGTGTGTGTGTGTGTGTGCAGTGTGTGTGTGCAGTGTGTGTTGTGGGAGGAGGTTCATCCATTCATGCTGTGCAATCTATGCATTTCCTTCCAACTGATCAAAATCAAATTTGGTTGCGTCAGGGTAGGGGAGCGTGCTGATGGTGGGAGTGGTGGTGGAGGAAGAGGAGGGAGCGTGGAACTGAAGGCGGCGAGGCAGCGACGACAAACACTCCCTCCCAAGACGGCGAAATCTCTGACATTTGATTAGCGCAATGCTGTTTCCAATTTGGCGCGGGGGCCCCTCCGTCTCTGGCCGAGCGAAAAAGTACGGCGGCTGGCGACAGCCTGCACAACGAAGCTGCCTGTCACAGCAGCCCCATACACGCCCCAATGCCACGCAGAGAGAGACAAAGAGAAAGAGAGAGAGAGGGAGAGAGGGAGAGAGGGAGCACTAATTACAACCCACATCATAAAAAAAAAAAAAAAAAAAAAAGATGGGGGAGGAATAAGTGAGAAAAAAAATAGGTTTGAGAGGAGGCATGTCAGACAACGAGAGAGAGAGCGAGAGAGCGCGAGAGAGAGAGAGTGAGAGAGAGAGAAGAACCTAATCCTACGCAAGGATCGAAAGAGAACATTCTGGAAGCCTATAACATTTCGGAGCCTATAAATAACAGCCAACGGTGAAAATGAAAGAATAATAAGCGCGGTGAGATAAATCATCCGGCTGCAGTGTGGCAAAGCGATGGCTGATTTAAGAGAGCAGAACTCTCCTCGCCGAGCGCTGCCAACACTGCGTCTGGGAGACTCGGTGGGGAGGACAGGGAAGGGGCTCAGCTCAGCCCTCTCAGACCAACTCAGGTTCCTGTCTGAAGTGCAATCCTCTTTCCTTCCCTACGGTGCAGGCAAGCAGAGGAGAGCAGAAGAGAGGAGAGGAGAGGAGAGAACACGAGACAGCCGCTTTGGACTGTCTGTACAGAACTGACGGGATATGGGCTGCAGGTCTGTGTGTGTGTGTGTGTGTGTGTGTGTGTGTGTGTGTGTGTGTGTGTGTGTCTGCTCACTAATGCAGGCGAGAAGGCTGCCTGATAGCTGGTCAGCTATGGCTTCCTTCGGTAACAACGTGTGTGTGAGTGTGTGAAAAGGGAAACCGTAAGAGAGGGGAGGTTTCCACCATGCTACCTAAACTGGTCAAAAGCAGCCAAAATGGTAAAATGACAGAACAGTGACATCAAATTAGTCACTTTACATGAATACAGAACACAAAACAACAGATACACAGAAGTGGGAATGAAAAGACAGAAAAAAGTGAGGGAAGAAAAAGGATGAAAAAAAGATGGTAGCACACAACATGTACAAAATAAATGAGTAAAAAAAGACCGTCAACTGAACCGTATTTCAGGGACATACAGGGACAGCCGTGCTCACAAATTCTCAGGCATCTATTGTCTGATCTTTTTCCACAAGCCAGTGTTGTGTGTGAGCTTCTACTCCGACGCCCTTGAGCAAGACATTTAAGAGCCGCCGCCTCAGATTGCTGTCCAGCTGTTTAAAACGGCTGTTTACTGCACAAGCTGCACACACCGTTTTATTTGCCCGTGGGAACCGCAGCCTGAGCGCCGGGCGGCTGTCCTTTTGTTGCAGCCGCAGGCTCTTGCGCCGCTTCGCTCCGGAATCGCTCTTGGCCTCGGTTTCGGTAGTCCTACGCAGCACCCCCAAGATTCAGACGAGACGGTCTTCTGTGACCACTGGCTCTTGTCAAGCTGGGCCCCATCTCGCCCTTGCATTCATTCCTTTTTATTTACTTCTGCCCACACACACCACCACCACCACCACACACCACACACACACCACACACACACACACTCTTTCTGCTGCCCTTGACTGTTAGCCCAGAGCCACATTTTCCTATATATCCTTACAGAATTCATTTTACAGACAACTTGGTCTATCCACTTACTGTATGGTGACCTCATAAGTCACTATAGAGAACTGTGAAAAAGCAATATGACTGGATTATACAGGAAGGGAAAAAAAACTAAATACAAGCACACAAGCTTTAAAAGTTAATTATTTCAGAAAGACTACTTGTAGAACCAGCACAGTCTCATTTGGATAAAGCAGCCTTGAGAAGTTTATTTATTTTTTTTTTAAATTTACTAGAATGTGTGTGAAAAAAAATATGTGTGTGTCCTCTGGTGCTCTTAAGGACTTGAAGAGCTTCTCTCTGTGGTGTATGTGATTGGGTATGAGGACTCTCTTGGCGTTCTGAAAGAAGCTGCCAGCCACCAGCAGGGCTAATGAATAATGAAGCACATCTATCACTGAGGAGACAGAAAAACACACACACACACACACACACACACACAGCTGTTCTGGCAAAGACTTAAAAAAATGTCACCCCGCTAACGCTAACTAACACACACTGACCTCACGTGCGGGGACTCAAACTTCACTGGCCTGGTTGGAAAATTCATCAAAAGGAGCCCCCACAATGTCTCCCTGCTTCAGTGCTGAGCAGACATGTCCTTGATTAACTCCGTCTAACTACTCCTCCACTCCCCAACTCCATTAATTCAGACTTCAGTGGAAATGCCAAACCACCATCTTGTTGACTCCAAACTTCAGCAAAGGGCAACAACCACCCCACCCCAACCCACCTTATGCCCCCCTCACCCCCCCGATGCCACTCTACCCTTTCCCCCACCACCACCCAATCCAAACCACAGCAAGACCATGCCAGAACACAAAAGGGGAACACTGGGTTATTGTTTCTTGTGCTGTATGCCCTCGCGTCTCCCCTCCCCTCATGGTGCGTATTTTTAGAGCAAATGAGCAGCGATTGCTCATCCTTTTGTGCTGCTGACTTAATTTTTTGGAGGAAAAAAAAATGGTCGACAGACAGAGTAACAGACACGAGGAACAAAGCAAACACAATGGATGCTTTGAGCGGCTCTGTCTCCTAAATCAGGCATATTGGATTATGGGAATACGAAAGAGTGAGCGTGTGCGTGTGTGTGTGTGTGTGTGTGTGTAAAATGAGTTCTGAGCCTGCTGCCTGCTTCTTCATGTGAAGCTTGGATGGATGCCCTCTCTAAGTTTAATGACTCATCTCTCTCTCTCTCTCTGGGAGGGCTAATCCAATGGCCATACCAAAGTGCCCTAAAATGGTTCCATGTAGCTTATTCCAGGTCTCATAACCCACTGTGATTTTAAGACAGGAGGTCATTTCTTCTGAAGAGTCACAGGAGAGAGGAGGAAACAGGCTGTGGGCTTCTGTCTCTGACTTTTTCACCACACTGCTATCCGCTTACAAACGCACTTCATAAGAGAACATGGCCGTATGTACACATCTCCTACTGGCAGAGAGAGAGCCCCTAGACTTGTGACGTAGGCAGCCAAGAGTATTCCAACCCTCTAAAGGCCAAGTGAAGTGTGAGCTTATGAAGTGTGCAGACGAGGAGAACAAAAACCCTGAAGAGGCTTGAGCCCTGAGCCAGAGCAAAGAAGGAACGGGCCAAGACCGGGGAAGGCACTGTGGTGCGCATGCCAATGTCACATGCCAACACACACACACACACACACACACACACACACACACACACACACACACACACACACACACACACACAGTATTTGTGAGCACTTCGACTTGGAACTGTCTTTTGTCAACTCACTCTCACACGCACACGCGCGCACACACACACGCCACACGCACCACCACACACGCACACACGCCACACGCACACACGCACACACGCACACACACACACACACACACACCACACACACACACACACAGGCTTACACACTAAAAAGCCTGCACACAATTTTTCCTAGTTTGCTTACAAACGGACACACACACAAACACAAACACACAGACACAATCCCACAGCTATGAAAACACAGCCGCTCTTGACATCAATCGGCTAGAGTGAGACTTCTAAGCCAGAGGAGAGGTCATTTTGAGGAAAAATGAGATAGTAATCAGAGAGCGAGGGATGAAGAGGGGGAGGAGGAAAGGGGGAAGGCCTAACTGAAAGAAAGAGAAGAAATGGAGAGAGACTGGAGAGGGGAGATAGAGATGGGGGAGATGAGCACAGAGGTGGGGGGAGAGAGAGAGAGAGAGAGAGAGAGAGAGAGAGAGAGAGAGAGAGAGAGAGAGAGAGAGAGAGAGAGAGAGAGAGAGAGAGAGAGAGAAGCAGCTATGACTCAAGAGAAAAAAGAAAGCACAACAAAGAGGGGAGGAGAAACAGGTGAGGGAGGTGAAAAAAAAAAAAAAGAGCAAGAGGGATACTGACAGAAGAAGAAAATGGGAGCAGACGCAGTAGATAAAGGGGAGAGGTGTGTGTGCGTGCGCGCGCATGTGTGTGTGTGTGTGTGTGCGATGAGATAAATAGACTTTTGCAGGGCACATCTGTCTAGGTGTCTGGCACAGACGAGGCCACTCAGGTAGAGGATGGTGGGGCGGCGCCGCAAAAGACAGACCCTCTAACGGAGGAGCCTCTCTAACGGGAGCACTGACTAATGAGCCCTGCCACAGCCCACTGCCTCTGGTCAAACACACACACACACACACACACACACACACACACACACACCACACACGCACGCACACACACACACACACACAGAGAGAGCACACTGGACACAACCTGTCTGAACACACACAGAACCAAGTCCACACTCTCAAATGGATCCACAGTCTAGTCCACGCACACACATTAATCACATGCATGAGTTCATGCCAGGGGGAATGAAACTAATGCAGGGGGAAACAAGTCCACAAACAGGGAAAAGAAAAGACATGGAGGAAAAACAACAAGAAAAAAAAAAAAAGACCCACCCCTTATCTTTTCCCTGAACCACACACGTCTGCATGCAAACCTAATCCTCTGCAGAGCAAAGCTTCATCCTAGGGACCAGACAATGCCTTGAGATTGAGAGATATGTGGGTCGTTCTAATGGGGGCTGGGGTGTGGTAGCTTAAGGGGCTATTAGCCAAACCCGCCGCAACACCCCCGACCCCTGACCTATTAAACCCCCTACTCTCAACTCTGAGCCTCCAGCAGGGCTGCCCCACCCAGCCAAAGACTGAAGAGTGAAGCTGGAGGGAGTCATCACTCACCCCTGCCCTGGCCTGCTTCCCCTTCAACACTACTAAACACCACCACCACCACCACCTTCTCTTCCTCATCCTCCATCAGCACCATCAGGTTAACCCCATGTCACCACCCGTCCCCACTTCTCCCATTCTCTCTCTTGCATACTGGAGATTAGGCTGTGCTATGGCAGAGTGCGTGTGTGTGTGTGTGTGTGTGTGTGTGTGTGTGTGAGTTTGGGGGGTGGGGGGCACGAGGAGCCCTCCTGCTCAGGAGTTTTATCCCTAAGCTCAGACCCAATGCCTGAGGCCAGCGAGCGCGGTGGCTTGCGTGACGACGGCATCTGGCAACGCAGACTGGATGGACGTCTTAATCCAGGACTCTTGCTCGCGCCGTGAAGGATTTGCCACCAGCAAACATGCATCCGTGCAGACATGCTGTGGGTCCAAGATTGGGCAATGCATAGATCAGAATGAGCGCCAACCAGACGGAAATCTCTCACATGGGCCGTGTATTCCAGGTCTGCACATGCGTGGCACCAGTTGGCAAAAACCAGCATGGGGCTAGGGGATGCTCTTTTTAATAGATTAAGGATAATCTGGGTTAATGCCGGGCGCATGGGGAATTTCTGATGAATTGGCAAATGTGTGTGCGTGTTTGGGGTATATGTGCCTGTGCTTTGATCCCCCCACCTGCAAGCGGATTAAGCGAATCCACACTCAGATCTAATGCAGAGTTTGCATTCAGAGTGATTTATTCTGGGTAATCAGTGAGGGGTTTGTTTGGGCCTTTTAAAATGATAGCTTAACTGGGATATTACGCTTGCGCATGTGTGCGTGTGTATATGTACGTGTGCACATGTGTGTGTGTGTGTGTGTGTGTGTGTGTGTGTGTGTGTGTGGAGGATGTTACACGTGGGGGAAGGGAGCCGTGTTGTGTTCAAACAGCAAATGATGACTTCCTTTGAAGCTTTTCACGCCAACCTCTCGGGATGGTGAGAAACACTATGGTTGCCTGCAGGGTAAAGCGTGGGCATGTATGTGTACATGTGAGTGTGTGTGTGTGTGTGTGTGTGTGTGTGTGTGTGTGTGTGTGTGTGTGTGCGTGCGCGCATGTACATGCGCGGTGTGCATGTGTCTGAATGTATTCGAGCACATTTTTTTGCATCCGAGTTAGTGAGCTTTTGTCTGTGCGTGTACTGTGGAAATATCTGTTTATTCATGTCATAACTGTGCATGTGACTAAAATCACACACGTTGCGGGGTTTTGCGCGTAAACATGTGACTTCTCACAGCAATGAGAAATGTAACGTAAATAACGCGTGTTAAAGTAGATGAGACGTGAAGTGCAAGAGGACGCCGTCACGCCTTCGTCAAGCTCTCTGGCATGTATAGATAGGGCAGGGGCAGTGGGGTGATCTGGGATGCTAGTCTTGGAGACTGCCACTTCAAAGCAGGGGGCAGTCTTACACCCAGCCAAGACAAATGCCTCTTGCACAGAAGGTAACACACACTGATTAGGTAATACACAGAGGAGCAGACACGGGAGGAGGATCAAGGTGTGTGTTCAGGGTGGGGTGAGGGAGGTCACAGCATCATGGGCTGTTCTTTACCTTCTTTTCTTTTGCCCTTCACTTTCACCTTGGTCAGGTGTTCAAGGCAGGTCACACACAAATACACTTTTACATAAATGAGGACAAGAGGCACCCTGTACAAAGTTGCCCTTAATAAAAGTGAGTACATTTTTTTTTCTTTGTTTTTTTTTTTTTACAGCTACGTAACCCACATTCACACACCCACACCCACACCAATCTCCATTTATGATTGTGCAAACACACAGATTCTATTATGTGGAGAGTAACTGTGACCAAACATCTCCTGAAAGATGACATTTAAATGGCTCCGCATGGTTGCTTGTCATTGACTGAAAGGGTGGAGGTGGCAAACATACACACACTCTTTCACCCAACTCCTTACAGCGCCAGGACCTCCCCCCCCCCCCCCCCCCCAAAAAAATGAACAGAAAGGGAGCTGAGGAATCAGATGTAATTGTGGTTGATGGCCCAGGTGGGGTTGGTGGTAGTGATAGTAGTGTGTGTGTGTGTTGCAGTCTTAGCGACTAAAGTCAGTGTCACTGAGGGAGAAGCCTCTGATGTCTTTAATAGTTGGTGACATCAAGAACATCAGAAAGACAGCTCGAAGGTTAAGCCAGGTCTGGAGGATATTTTCTATATTTTTGGAGCTTGGCATGTCACTTTAACTGCTGAAAGATAGAGAGATTTAATCTTCTCAGCCTCTCTCTCTCTCTGTGTGTGTGTGTGTGTGTGTGTGTTGTGTGTGTCTGTGTGTGTTGTGTGTGTGTTGTGTGTGTGTGTGTGTGTGTGTGTGTGTGTGTTGTGTGTGTGTGGCAAGGGCCCAGAGGAGTTGAGCCTACAGCAGCAAAGCCCCACGGAGCAGTGCTCATGTAGCCATACTTAATTCATGGGGAGAGAGCGTCACACTGAGAGGTCTTATCTTCCCCACCTCATTAAGGTTGCAGTGTGAGCGTGCTGGGAGACCCCTCAAACTCACGTGCATGTGTGTGAACATGCGACTATGTGTGTACACTGTGTATGCAGTGTCTACTTGTTTATGCACATGACAACGCGAGGCCACAGTGATGATGCCGCCTTCCATTCAGGGAAAAATAAGAGCCAAAAAAAAAAAAGAGGAAGAACAGGCAGGACTGCTGATGTGTGGAAACAGTGAGCGTTGTGACATGATCAAGTCAGACACCGTAAGCATGAAAAGCAAAAGAGAGGGCAAAATGAAACAGTCCTGAGAAAAACGACACGCTTCCCTGAGCCAGGGGCTGCAAATGGACCAGTGGTGGAGAAAAGGAGGAATAGAAAGAAAAGGGGAAAAAAAAAAGGGAACAAGAGATGAGTAAGTGAAGATGGAGAAGTGAAGACTCCTGGTGTGAGTGCACCTTGAGCTTCAGATGGAGGGGGATGTAATGATTTGGGTGGAAGTGGGAGAGCGAGGGAAAGGCCTCTAAGGAACCCAATTACTGGTAGAAACCTACTGGTGGAGCCAGCCAGCCGAGCTTCTATCTCTCTCACACACTCACACACACACACCTACACCTACACCTACACCTACACCTTAGAGACTGCACAAGTAGAAGCCTCTGATGTATTACCTTCACTCAGCAGGAAATAATAGATCCAAATGATCTGCAGGGGAGCTACAACAGAGAAGATATCCTGGAACCGTGTCCTTGGGTGACTTGATTAAAACACATCTAAATGACATGCACCGCGTCATCTGGACCACACCTGTACACACACACACACACACACACACACACACGTGTACACAAAGGAACATGTCATGTTTAAACATCTACACAGGAACACCTAACAATGCTGAGATCATCAATACACACACATACACACACACACAGTGGTGTTTTTTTTCTTCTTCTTTTTCTAAATTCAATATTTTAGCGTGCCTACGTTGCCAAATAATGCATTCATTCATTCCCATACTGCCTGACAACTGCCTAAGCTGCGAGCGTCAGTGCTGTTTTCACCACACCTCAGCGTCTCTGGCCTCCTCCAGCTCATCGCTCCAATTAAAGCTGGCACGCAGCAGTCAGCGCAGATAAGTACAGCTATCACTCCTGACGCTCGTCCGTCCAGCATCCCTCAGCCGGAGCTGGCAAGCTGATTATGCATACTGAGCGCACTGCGTTGGTCTCCCCATCCAGAGAGTGACAAAATCTACAGACGATAATTTACACTGACGGAGGATACCTGGGAGGGAGGGCCCACGTAGAGAGAGAGAGAGAGAGAGAGAGAGAGAGAGAGAGAGAGAGAGAGAGAGAGAGAGAGAGAGAGAGAGAGAGAGAGAGAGAGAGAGAGAGAGAGAGAGAGAGAGAGAGAGAGAGATAAAAGTCATCTCTTGTCTTGAAATCAAGGCAGATTAGCCTTTGTGAATTAATATCTGCCGCCAAATTAAACAATTGTGCGGGTGTCAAGCTGCTCGATTTCAGAGTGCAAGACAATGACTTCGCTCTCCATCTAATTCATCGAATTGTGGCTCAACTTTTTTTTTTTTTTGCTTACAGCACACACAGTAATTGCTTGAGTCATATTTTTTCAATAAAACCACATCTGTTTTTAGAGAGCAAACCCCAAAACGTGCGTGTGTGTGTGTGTGTACTTTATGTGTGTGTGTGTTGTGTTGTGTGCGTAGCCTAAGTAATCGAGTTCTGTATGCCACAGTGAGTGCAATGAGGGTTAGGTTTTCTCCTGATTTGCTGCAAGTCGCTTTCCAAGGCATCAAAGCACAGCTTTAAAAAAAAAAAAAAATATATATATAGTTCTGAACACCGGGATGTGATGTTTGCACTCAGCGAACAGCCATCAACATTCATAATATTTTTCTCTCCTCGCCGAGTCGTGGGCTCTCAGTAGAAAGGTAATGAGGCGAGCCTGGGTAAATGACCTGTGCAGAAACGCCACACATTACGAGTCAAAGTCTATAATCTAAAACGCAGGCGGTCCCGCTTTTAAGGTAGAACCCCGCGGCTCGGCCAGGCCCAGGAGCGCAGTGAGCATAGGAGTAGGATCAGCGTCAGTGTGCAAAAACCTGCAGACAAAAAGCACGGTTTTCCCTGACACAGCTGCTGGGTTCCAAATGTTGTGTTTATATCTCGGAGCCCCCCCCCCCCCCCCCGGCCCCAAAAGCAGACGCGGGAGCAGGGAGAGAGGATGAGGGAGCAATAGAGTGTGAGTGACGCTCGCACGCCGCGCTCCTGAGGGGGCTCACAGCTGGTGGCCCATTTGATTGAGCGTGAAAGCACACAGACACAGACGTAGACAGCACACACACGCACGCACTCACGCACGCACGCACGCGCACACAGGCAGGCACGCACATACGCACGCCACGGAGAAAGTAGTACATTCAAACAGTGCACTTTGCAAGTACAATAACTCATCCAGGCCACAGTGAAATGGGCCGTGGCAGGGTTGATTTAGATGTTAAGAGTTCTTCTTCAGCCTTCGTGATCAGTCATTACCTTGACTCCACTTTGATTAGATCAAAAGGACATTAATTGGCCATCAGTGTGCTGTGAAGTCGTACAGTTTAATTTAGTCTAACGAACATCATAGGGCCTACTTACGAGAAGGCAGCCTGTTCCACCATTAAACAGGGCATAATTTAATGACCATCTGAGACCAAGATGCAGCACTGTGCACAACCTTGCAGATGTTTGAGCAGAGCAGAGTGAGGATGAGCATGGGACCCCATTCCTGATTAAGGGATCTGAACAGGGACTTGGCATTCCATTAGGGCTAATTAGGAGGGAAAATTGATTGTGCTGTTGCGCTGCGCTCCCTCGTTACGGGTCAGTCATTTGTCAACTCCTGGCGGCCGCATGACGCGAGTCGCAAATGATGACTGGATCAGTCAATGGCCCTGCTGATGAGTGCATCGCTCAAAAGAGCCGCAGACTGTCAGAGAGGCACAAAAGCAAGCGCTCCCATCGCACTGACAGCTCCATACCGCTACATTGTTACATGGCTAGGACAGAAGAGCACAGTGCGTCATGTTCCATCCGCAACAATGGCTCTCCTGTTCATGCTCAACAAACAAACACAATAATGGGCCTTTATTCTTCCAGGAGATGTGAATTCCAATGAAGGCGAAGGCTGGGTAGGTTTGACTTTAGATGATGCAAAAGCACTATTATACAACCCCCACCACACACACACATCCTCCGTTCCCCTCACATTTTCTGCCACATCAGGCGTAGTCGGAGCTCTGATCAATCATTTTCACGGTGGGGCCGCCATCTATTCTTCCACGGAGCCATGACTAACATGCCAAGATGATTCAGAGGCAGCCCCTGCTTCACACTCATCTATACTGCTGACTGCTTACGGATACATATCCACACCACCACTGTGAGGGAGGCAAAGTGCACTCCCTGCATTCTTCCAGGCTTCTAACTCCACACTATTCAACTCTACTCAATCTCCGGCCTTTAGGATCTAGAAGTGAGCAAACGCAGGTGTACTGGCAGATCCAGGCCCCTTTTTTTGCTGCTAGCTTCCTCATGGGATCAGCTTCTGTTGCTGACACCTGGCTTTTGAAGCAAGTTGGATGGAAACAGATGACCACAATTACCACAGGACGAGCTCTAGACCTTCAAAAGTTTAAAAGGTACACCGCAGTTGAGGCCGCGCCTAACCACAAACGAGTGAGCGAGCGAACGAACCAGCGAGCGAGCGAGAGTGTGACTGGGAAACAAAATGAGGGAGAGCTGAGGTACTCGTGAAGTGTGTGACGTGTCACTGCTTGTGGGGCTTTAGGCAGGCAAGAAATATCTGGACAGGACACACTGATAGCAGAAGATAGCAGGTACACTTCCTTCCACTGCTCTGACAAAACTAATGCACATCTCCTTTTAACAGTGCACAAGCTGACAGCACATGCAGACCAAGGAGCCTAATGCCTGTCTGCTGTGCTTTTACAAAAACATGACAAAAATCACAACCAAGCCTGGTGTCTCAACTGCAATGGTTTAAAGTTTAAATCTTATTTTTCACCGTTCACTGCCAGGTCCCAAACGACTACTGCACCAAACAAATCAAATCTACACAGTGGACCAGATGACAGCGTTTACATTTTATCCAAAAACAAGCTACTGTTTACACACTTGCACTGGGAACTTGTACAGAAAGTCCAGACTACCTTTCATGGGAATCATTACCTCTTGTTTGGAAAACAGATTCCTGCAAAAGTCATTTGGTGCTGGCCTTGATTATGGCTCTCTGGTCTCTGCTACCCTCCTGATACTACATGAACAGTGGCTGAGAACCAACTGCGCAAAAGAGGACAAATGGAGAAGATGGGGCATGCTCCTGCCTGTGAATGTTTGTAAATGACTCGCTCTCTCTGTGGTGTGTGTGTGTGTGTGTGTGTACAGAATAAAGACCCCAGGAACATGCTGCAGCTTGCCAAGACTGATGAGCCTCTATACATCTGTGTGCAACCACATCACACTGCTCCATTCCTCGTCCCCCTTTCCCCCCCTCCCTCCGTTTCTTTCCTCAAGCCACTGAACTGGTGCTGCAGGTCTCTGCTGACAGGCTAACATATGTCGACCCCTGCACCACCTCACTGGAGAGACACAAAACCAACCCAAACTGAACCACATGCAGTTGAACCTGAAGGTGGGGGGGGGGGGAGAGAGACAGGAAGGATAGAAAAAAAAAAAACCCTCTGCTGTCCAACCATTCCTCCCAAATTCCACCTTGCAGCTAGTATAGCCAATGCTCGCCGTCTCGCACCTTTCCGTCCTGCTTCCCTCCCTCTCGTCCCCCTGGGCCTTTGGTTCTCTCCATTACCTCCACATCTCCTTCCTCCACTGGCCTCTAACACATAGCTCCCTTACGCTCGCTGCCGGTTCATTACTCCGGCGCTCATGCTGCAGGAAACAGATCCGGAACATTCCTGTAGACAATTAATAGCTTGAGGCGCTTGTTACTGACAGGCTCCTGCCTTTCCCAGAACTGCGGACGAAAAGGGGAGAGCCACACCCTCATCTTGTCGCCTTTCACTCTTCTTTTTTTTTTCATTTATTTTGCCCTGCAACACCTACGCTACCTGTCTCACAGCTCTCATTATTTTCCCCAGATCCCTTCCCTACAAGTCAGTGTTGTATTTATTTATCAGAAACGTGGTCAATGCCTTTGCTGAATCACACAGGAGGAGGAGAGGAGAAAAGAATACACAGTCTTCGAGGAAAAGGAGGATGGGATGTCAGGAAAAAAAGAGGAGGAAAAGGAGGAGCAGAGAAAAATGGAACTTGAAAGAAGCCAAAACAGAAAAGAAATTTTAATGGGAGGAAGAGGAGAAAAACAAAAAAAAAGATTTTGCTAGGCATCCCAGATTTCTTGGCTTGTGTCGCATTTACATATTCATTTGGCAGATGCTTTTATTCAAAGCGAGCCTCTACTGGGTCAGAACACAACTCAGGAATACAGATGTTCAGGCAGCCATATTTGGATCCGAGTTCAACTCTGAATGCTGAGAATCCACCCAATTACAAGCAGGCAGTAAAAGCGGCACCGAAACTGATGTGTAACCTCAAGGAGATGATTGCTAAAACAAAGCACTATGCCGCAATCTTTAAAGCCCTGTTGTTTGCAAGTGCTGTTGGCGGGAAGCGGGTTGAGAGAATTTGGTAAAACAGACGAAACAGCAGCCTTGCGCTAACTCAATGGGGCTAAGGGAAATGAAACTGAAAGTGAGCTTAAAGCCCTATTCGTTTAGCATTTGTCAACAATTCGATATTCAGTCTATGGTGCATCAAATTCTCTTGTACACCGGCCTACCAACAGCCCTCGGCGAACTTGAACAACATGGCTATGGCTGGAGGTACTCAGGACTGCCGCTTTAAGGCTGGCAAAGGGCTTCATTACTACACATTCTTCCCAGATGAGGTAGTTTTTTAAGGTCCCCTCTATGGGTGTGGTGTGGCCAGCGACAGCCATTATGCAACCCCCAAATAGCCACCTCCCCACACCCCACACCCAACACCCCCCCTTCCCCTGTGGCAGGTTGTGGCGCTGCAGTCTCCAGTTTCATTAATCACAGCCTGGGGCTGAAAAGGTGGCAGTGGTGCTGTGCAGGGCTGGGTAGTGATGGACAGCCTGACTGCGGGTTGTTTGGCTCTTGCCCTCCCAACTCCACAGCACACATCCCCCACCACACACAACCCCCACCACACACACACACACACACGGCTGTTTCTCCTTCTTCACACCCCTCTGTTGTAGTTCAGGTCTCTGGGCTGCTGTTGCACTGGGCCGTGGCGGGTGTCTACTGTATCAGCTGGTCTCACCTGGCAATGTGCCACATCAGCTTTTCAGCAGCTTGCAATCAACACCAATGTGAGCCAGCAACCCCTCTATACACACACACACACACCACACACACACACACACACACCACACACACCACACACACACACGCCAGTTAAACCCCTTCACCCCTTCTTTTTTCCAAAATTTCCAGCCCACCACCCTCCATCACACACGCAAGCACAAACAGACACACAGTGCGCAAGCACACACACACACACACACGGGTGAACGCGTAGACAGAGACAGACAATTGCACCCATACGGCCCATAGAAGTCCTCATCTCCAGTTCATTTCATGGTTTTGTCCTTCAGGCCCGGGTGTGCAGAGCATGAACACAAATCACACAGTGTGAGTGTGCGCAGCCACACACACACGCAAAAATTTTTGTTCACACCTTTCACACACAGCCGAAATGCCTAGGGCTCCTCCTGTCTCCTTGGTGACAGTTGAGGCAGCGACTGGCTACGGGTGACGTTGACAAATGTCCAGCCTCAGTCCCCGTCTGGACCCCCAGAGAGAGAGTGACAGAGAGAGAGAGGGACGGAGAGAGAGAGAGAGAGAGAGAGAGAATGTGAGCAAGCGAGCGAGAGTGCGAGCGAGCGAGTGTGTGTGTAAGAGTAAGTGCGGGAGGGGAAGAGGAGAAGAAGAGAAAGAAAGAAAGAGAGAGAGAGAGCGAGAGAGAGAGAGAGAGAGAGAGAGAGAAGGAGTGTGGGAGGGGAGAGAGAAAGAAAGAGAGAGAGACATGAAGAAAGAGAGAGCTGTGAAAGCAGTGGCGTCCTAGACAAGGGCATCTGCACTGCGTCAACCCTGAGGGGGTCCAATTCACACCTCCACAAGCTCGGGTGTGCTTGCCATCTTCATTCCACTGCTCTTATGTGTGGCTAATTCAGTAAAAGACCAAATAAAAGCAGGGGAGCAGCAGCTTCAATTAGGCATCAATCAGGCAGTAGCCCTCAATCACTCACCCACTTGCTCGCTCACCAAGCTTGTAGGGCTGCACTCCATTGCAGCTCTTGCTTAAGGTGATATTTTATTCACCTGTCCAAGTATGTGCGCACACACACACACACACACACACACACACCACACACACACACACACACACACAAATGATGGACGGAGAAATTTGCGGTCGGCTATGAGGTCACTCTGCGGAACCGGGGGAGGGGTGGGGTTCCATCCATCACGCTGCCCCCTGAGTGTTAACACAGCGCTAACACTAGCCCACAGGCCAGCCAGCCATCCTGTTAGCATTCTGAAATACCTGCGTGCCATGCAGGTCAAGCTAACTACACCCTCCCTCCCGCCCATCCACACAACAGGGCACCACTCTGCAAAAGTAACGCCAACCCTAGGCAACCCCGACCCTGCATCTACTGGGGCTTCATTAGCAACTAGCTAATGATTCAGAACTGTGTGGCCTATCGGGGTCATACACTCATTACCAGACAGACAGGGCGGAGAAACAGCACAAAGGCAGCACGAAGGAGTGAAAATGGGAGAGGAGGAGTGAGATTAAAAGTGACGCCACGCTGCAGCAATGCCAGAGAAGCGATTCTTCATTTTGATCATCTGGGGCTCGCTGGTGAAGAGATGGAAGGAAGCGTCCCATTCAAGCAACT
Source organism: Tenualosa ilisha (assembly GCA_015244755.2). NCBI lineage: Eukaryota > Metazoa > Chordata > Actinopteri > Clupeiformes > Clupeidae > Tenualosa > Tenualosa ilisha. Next base: position 935,966 of record PYXC01002282.1, on the reverse strand, counting down.
CCACTGGCTGAACGCCGACATTCATCTGATGCCGGTCGTAAAACGTCTTTTTTTGGACGCATACTCGCAGGCTAACATTTCACATGATGTTAAGCAAAAAAAGGGTTAAACATGGCTGCCGTCTATTCCACCAGAGGAGGCTTTTTCGACTGAGGAAAGCATTGCTGCACTGCTTGAGCCGGAGAATCATTCATTAGGCCGTCGTTAGGCCAATTAGCTTAAGGCTTGTTATTTGGCGCCAATCCCTGCACCTAAACTGCAGCACTTCGAAAACTCATGGGCTTGAGTACCTTATTATTGACGACGTCCAATCTCAAAGTACTTAGAGGCGCAACCCAACAGACATCTGTGGGTGGGTAAGAAAGGGAATATTGAGAAACGCACGTCGAATGTGAAAAATATTAATTCACTGAATCTACAGCAATAGCCACACTAGAGGCCCCACTAATAAAACAGAACTGGTTGTGTGGAGAAAGCTCTCATTACAGTCTGGAGTCTTCGGTATTCCCCTTCCGCAGTTATTTCCACCTAAAACACACACACACACACACACACACACACACACACACACAGGTCTGCAGCGGTGGCGGTGGGGAGAAGTGATGTCATTCTACAATGTGCTTCACTGTGCCCAATGGGAAGCCAGAGCTGCAGTTAGTAACTACAGTCAGTTGCTACTAGACAAGCGCGCTTTGGACCACATACAGAAAAGCCATTAACGAGCCCAGGAGCTCTTTTACTCCAACAATTAATCAATCATGTTGAACACATTTTACTAAAAAGGAAAGTAATTTAACAAAAAAAATAAATAAATAACACACACACAAGCAAGAAAAATGAAAATGCGGAACATTGCTTTTTTTGTGGGTTTATAGAATAATTCTGGGAAGTCAGTGACACACACACACACACACACACACACACACACACACACACACACACACACACACAACTGAGGAAGTGGGGTGATTTTGCGTCTTGGACTACAACCAAGTCTCAAGTTTCAAAGTGCACTTCATCAGCCAGGAGAAGTGCAAAAACTGTGCTGGCTGACAGGAGCAGAGGCAACAATAATATGCAACACCATAACAACGGCGAAGACAGTTTGTCTCACCGCTGAACCTTCAGAGTGCCGACTGTACCAGCTGAAGCTGGCTGAGCTTTGAAGATAAGAGGAGAGGCTGTATGCATGACGCTCTCCTTTAAGAGAACACATTACACTACCTTTTACCACCGCTGCCTTTTACCAATGCTTCACCCATCCCCACAAAGCAAAGCTACAGTCTGCCTCAGTTTCAATCCCCATCTCCCCATTTTTAATCTTTACATTTTCAAGTGTCCTTTCATCTGGATCCTCCCTCTGACTGCCATTTTTTTCCCCACAGATCTGTCCCTCTAAACCCCCTTTTTTCCCCCCACATCCTCCCATCCATAACCATAGTCCTCCCCAAACTCAGGCAACGTGTTCTCCTTACATCTACTTTCTAGGCTTTCCTATGCTTCTTTCTATACCTCCCCCACCTCTTCCCTTCCCCCACCCATCCTCTCTTTCTCTTTCTCCATTATCGTCAGGTGTCTGGTCTGGTCCGGGCTGGTCTGTATGTAGTTCAGGTCCACCGGCAGTCTCTCAAGTGCAAGCCCAAGGGACACATTAATAGACCTTCACCCAGAACAGAGGGCAGAGAGGGTGCCTCAGGCCTGGCCCTGATCAATCAGATCAATGGAGGTGATCGGCCCTGTGATGCTGTGATCCATGGCCTCTGGCTTTAAAAGCTTGGATCACAGGGACCGGGGGTGAATGAAAGGGATGCAGGGAAGGGGGGGGTGTCGGGGGATGGAGAGAGCAGCCCTGTAATCCTGTTAGGTGGAAGCTCATCCCAGGGGCCAGATGGACAGAACTGAGCCCGTCGCCCCAGTGGAGGAAACTAACTTATTAGCGCTTTGCCATATGGACTCGACACAGAGGGGGCACAGTAGGGAACATATGCAGGGAACAACAACAACCAAAAAAAACGGAGACAAGAAAGAGAGTGTGCCTGGTTCTCTCCCCCTTTCTCTCTTTTACTCTCTCTCTCTCTCTCTCTCTTTCTCTGTGGGAGAAGGAGGAGTGGGGGATGACAGTACCCTGCAAGACGTAGCGCATGTGTGCTAGACATGGGGCACCATGTGTGAGACAGGGGCCTGGGTTTACAGACATTCTGTGTGTGTGTGTGTGTGTGTGTGTGTGTGTGTGTGTGTGGTGTGTGTGTGTGACAGAGTCAGAGTGCATCTGTGTGTCATGCACTCTGTGGGGGAGGTCTATTTGTGTCTTCTGCATGTCTTCTGTACAATGAGAGAGAGCCTCCCACCTGCCTTGTCCTCTCTGAGATGCAAGGCTCAGCTAGTGAGAGTGCGCAACTCCTGCCTGGGAGTAGAGGGCCAGGGTGGGGGTGTACACACACCCACCCACCCACCCACACACACACACACACACACACACAGAGAGAGAGAATGTTGTTTGAGCAGACAAACCGCAGAGAGTGCGGAAGGAAGTCCAAGCGAAGGGAGTGATGGGAAGTGAGATAACGCGTCAGCGCTCACCCCACGAAAGTTCACTTGGCCGCCTGTGATTAAGCACCAGGATCGCCGCATATTAAACGCAAAACAGCTTAAGTTACCCAAATCCATTTACGGCTGGAGCCACAGACCCTCCTCTGCCATCCGCCTGCTCTTGGCACATCACAGGGAGAGCCGCTTCCACTGTTCAGCCCAGCAGGCGTAGGCAGGCAGGATGCGAAAAAAAGAGAGAGGAAGAAAGAACGAAAGAAAATCAGAGTGAACACAAGAACACGTAAAAGATGAAAGAACAACATCAGATGCCCTGCATGAGGCTGGCTTCAGCTGTTAGCTGGGTAAATGGCATTAATCAGCATTGCTCTTGTTTCGCGCGCACGTGTGTGTGTGTGGCGTTTATTTACTGACGCACGCACAGTCCAGAATCTCTGCAGGCAGTGGAGGAGAGAGAGAGAGAGAGAGAGAGAGAGAGAGAGAGAGAGAGAGAGAGAGAGAGAGAGAGAGAGAGAGAGGGAGGGAGGGAGGGGGCTGGGTGGTGGTTGAGAAGGAGAATGAAAAGGTAGAGGGGTGACAAACGATCCCCCTCACCAAAACGAGCTAGAAATTATAAAAACACATTAGAGGCTCACCAAGCTACTGGGCAGAGACAGAAACAGAGAGACAGAGAAAAGTGCAGCTCCACAAGCAAAAGACAACAGCGGGAGGGGGGGGTGATCAGGGAGAAAGGAGAGAACAAAAGGGTTGCAGAGCGGAGGAGAGCAGGAAATGGTCATAGTAGAGAGTGGCTGCTTAGGAGAGAGGGAAAAGATAGAGAAAAGTGTGAGCAGGGGAAATGGAGATATAAATGGTAGGAAGCGTAAGGAAGAGTAAGGGGGAGAGAGTGTGTGTGTGTGTGTGTGTGTGTGTGTGTGTGTGTGTGTGTGTGTGTGTGTGTGTGTGTGTGGGGGTGTGTTGTGGGGGGAGGATGGGCGTTGTGAGGTTGCGAGGAGAGGCGAAGAGAAAGAGGAAGGGAAAGAGAGAGAGAGACACGGGGTGGGGGGAGGCCAGGCTACATGACATCATCTGAGAGACATCGGGCTGTTTCAAGGACCAAAAAGAGTGCCTTCAAGATGTCCCCTGGTGATGGTGCTGACGGAGAAGAGCACTGGGAATCGTCTGAAGATTTGAGAGCTTTGGCATGCTTTAAAACTACATATGCACACAGGAGCTCGCACCACACACCACACACACACACACAACAACAACACACACACACACACACACACACTTCTGAACTGATGTTCACAACTTCAAATAGGAGGCAGACTCGTTTAGCCCATCTACATCTTTAAGAATGATCACATTAAAAGCGCTCTTTGCTCATCTGGAGAGGTTTTTTGGGGGGTGATGTGCGGGGTGATGTGCGGGGGGGGTGATGTGTGGGGGGGGTGATGTGCGGGGGTGATGTGCGGGGGGGGTGATGTGCGGGGGGTGATGTGCGGGGGGTGATGTGTGGGGGGGGGTGATGTGCGGGGGGGTGATGTGCGGGGGGGGTGATGTGCGGGGGTGATGTGTGGGGGGGGGTGATGTGCGGGGGGGGGTGATGTGCGGGGGGGTGATGTGCGGGGTGATGTGCGGGGGGGGGTGATGTGCGGGGGGGGTGATGTGCGGGGGGTAGGCCCAGAATGGTGGATGAACAACGTTTGATACGGCTGACTGCCTCCTGACACTGTGGGTTACGGAGCCCACGGCAAGAAGGGAAGAGAGGGAGACATATCCCGTGTGCGTGTGAAGATTCACTTACTTTGTCTACCTGCGCTGGCCTTAACATCTCAATCTTTAATGATAAGACAGGTCCTTTTACTTTTCCCTTCTTGCCTCTCAATTTGGCTGTGTGTGTGTGTGTATGTGTGTGTGTGTGTGCTCTTGTTTTTGCCCTTGACTTGAGAGAGAGTGCAGGATGGGAGCCCAAGTCCCTTTACTGCTGGTCCATTTTCAGCATGGGCAGATGAGGCAATGCATCAGAGAAGGAATCCAGCGCCTAACTTGTAGCTACAAAGAAGTGTTTACACGTGGCCAGACTCATGGGTTACTCTCATATGACACACACCACACACACACACACACACACACACACACCACACCACACACACACACACACACACACACACACACACACACACACACACACACACACCACACCACACACACACACTTGAAAGATGACACACGTCAAAGTGAGAAAAGGGGGCAATTAGAATCAGAAATCTTACAGCACCCCTGCAGAGAGGAGGCCGGCGTAAGAAGGGCGAGAGAAGGAAACGTGGAGGGAAAATAAAGAAGTAACGCTAATAAAAAAAAAAAAAATTACAAAGAAAATCCGGTGAGAGGAGGAAGACGGAGGGCTTCATTAAGGACCCCACTCAAGACTGCTCTAAATGAGCTCCCGCTGCTCACATCTCCAGCGATACCAGCCCCTCACCTCTGATCTGGCTTCAGACGCAAACATAAATCAAACATGGAAAACCGCTGTGTGTGTGTGTGTGTGTGTGTGTGTGTGGTGTGTGTGTGTGTGTGGATGGGTCTGCCTCTATTCAAAATCTTTTAACGGCCCGCATGCACGACTGACAATGATGGCTGTGGAGCTCAATCTTCTACTATACTTACGGGCCAGTCAGAGCTGTCAGGACTGATGGAGGACAAGAAGAAAAGGGGGAGAGAGAGAAAAAGAGAGGGAGAAAGAGAAGGAGGAAAAGGAGAAGCAAAAGGCAGAAAACAGGACAGTTTGCTCTGACTCACCCTCTACTGCTTACATAACAAAATGTCTCTGACATGAACATTCGCACGCACGCACACCTCAGCCACAGAGAGAGAGAGAGAGAGAGAGAGAGAGAGAGAGAGAGAGAGAGAGAGAGAGAGAGAGAGAGAGAGAGAGGGTGAAAGCATGAGCAAAGGAGAGGATGATGAACTGAATAGTCAGAGAAATGGAAAGTTCACAAGAGCGATGAGAGAATATTGAGAGCTTCTGGGTGAGATATTGGACTCTTGTGGCAGGGTGTGTGTGGTGTGTGTGTGTGTGTGTGTGTGTGTGGTGTGTGTGTGTGTGTTGGCCCCTAGGCAACTGCAGGATGACTGATATGGCCTCTACTAAAGGAGAAGGAAAGGTGAAAAAAAGAGAGGGAAAGAAAGACGGCAAGAAAGAGAGCAGAGAGAGTGAAAGAGAACAGCAGAGAAAGCAAATGACAGGGAACGAGGGACAGTGAAGGAGAGACGGAATGGGGCTAGCATGTAGTTTTGAATGTGCATGCATCCAGAGAGGGGAAAAGCGGAGTGAGAAGCACAAACATTAAGTTCCGTGTTCCATTTTCGGGGGGGGGATGCTTTATGCAGACCAGACTCGAACCCTCTTAACCTGATACAGAAGATCACTGAAAAGTTTATATTGTGACGTTAAGTGACAATCCCACTTATGCAGACTGGAACAATTCACCTTTGCTCCCATTGTAACGGATTACGTTGCTCCATCTTGCTCAGTATTTAATGATCTTTGATGCATCCCTGGTGCAGCTTTACCTGTTCTGCTCTGGTAAACAAAAGCCCTGCTGCTACTGCGGCTGCTGCAACGACTGCGCTGGGTCACAGCAGGTGGTCAGGATGGACGAGTTTGGGCTGGGAACAATGAATAATACATCTACCTGTCCCCGTCAAAAACACACACCTCCACCCACCCACCCACCCCTTCCATGAAAGATTAATAGCTGCAATGTATTTACAGATGTACCTCCTTTCTCCTGGACACTATGCTGTTATTATACTACTAGGACCTGAGCTGTGTGTGGCTCTCTCTGTCTCAAACTCACACACACACGCACACAAAGTCCTTAGAAGCTGGATCTGTCAGTCATATGTTAATACACTCCACCCAACAACATCTTAGGTACTACACATACACACACACACACACACACACAGCTCACAATGTTTGGTCCAGAGGGGGAGATGTTTCCATTGTTTTCACGTCTTTAAGACGACACCAATCTTATTTATAGCTTACCGACGCTCCTGTGATGCTGCTGCCAATTAACGCGAGCGGCGACACAAACAATCCGGCCGGCCCGAGCTCTCCTAATCCTGCCGTTTGTTACACCGCACCCCCTCCCCCCAAACACACACACACACACACACACACACACCTCTCCTCCTCTTCCTTCTGCTGCCAGCCACACACTCGGTCTTCACCAGGCAAACAAGAAAGGAGGGGGAGAGAGGGAGAGGGAGAGAGAGAGAGAGAGAGAGAGAGAGAGAGAGAGCGCACGAGAATGAGAGTGAGACAGGAAGCAAAGCAGAAGCTAAAAGATAAGCTCTCCATCATGAAAGGATTTCACCTCTGCCTGGCTCAAGCAGTTCCACACGCAGTAGCAGGGAAACTGCACAGGGAGCCGAGTGCAAGGAACACAAAAGCCATGGGGGAGAGGAGGCGCTGAACACAGGAATGAACTGATAAAAAAAGAAAAAAAAGAAAAAGGGAGTTAGGGAAAGGTTAACAGCATCCAGGACAGATAGACAGAATGAGTCAGAGTGCAAGAGCCAAAGAAAGACAGAAATAGAAAGAAGAAGAAAAGCAAGGGGGGGGGGGGGGGGGGAGAGAGAGAGAGAGAGAGAGGAGCGAGAAAGACAGAAGACAGACAGACAGACAGACAGACAGACAGACAGAGAGAGGCTCACTGTTCATCTTTCTGCTTGCCTCCACACTGGACCCATTCAGCAGTAAACAAAGCCAGCACAGGCGGCAGCCATGATGCCCACGACCAAGGCAGGGGACCAGAAAGACCATGAAGGAGTGAGGAAGGGTGGTGGGGGTGGTGATGTTGGGGTGGAAGGCGTAGCAGGCTTTAAGCCCCTCAGCTGTGGGCGTGCTGGAGCAACCGGTGGGTTAGCTTAGCGCTGCTCAGTGATGGGGACACGCAAAGCTGCCTGCCTGCCTGCCTGCTCACACCACTCCCCTCTCAACTCCCAGCTTTTCCTCTCATAAATCTGGCAGCTGTGTGTGTGTGTGTGTGTGTGTGTGTGGTGGTGTGTGGTGGGGTGGGGGGTGGGTGGTGTGTGTGTGTGTGTGTGTGTGTGTGTGTGTGTGTGTGTGCGTGCATGCGTGCGTGCACGGGAAAAACTGTATGGGAAAGAGTGAGAGTGTGTATGTATGTATGCTTGGGGTGGGGCAGAAAGGCCTTGGACTGAGTTGTAATGGGTCTACATTTTCCCTTCAAATAGGGTCTGTACTGGAGGTGAAATACGCACATGTCTCTCTCCCTCCCTCTGTGTGCGTCCGTGTGTGCACCCATGTGTGCACGTGTGTGTGGTGTGTCCCTGCATGCATTTACGGGTGAGTTATTGTATTCGAGGAGTGAAATATGACTTCCTGTGACGGCGAGCGACCAGAAGGTGATCAGAGCCTGTAAGTCCAGAGCCAAGTGTTTCATGCAGTCTGAACACAAAGCGAGGGCGGGGCTGGCGCGGGCCGAGACGCTGACGAGCTGTGGGCCCGTCAGGTTAATGGCATAACAGGATAATTACACCAGTCCAGTGGGACCCACATGGAAAAGGTCAGCACCACAAAAAAAGAACAGGCCTCTGTGTTTGTGTATAGACATGTGAGCAAGGTGAGCGTGTGTGTGTGTGTGTGTGTGTGTGTGTGTGTGTGTGTGTGTGTGTGTGTAGGAAACACTCTTGCATTCATAATCTCTCAAACACACACACACACACACACACACACAGGCCTTTGCTTAGCCAAGAGTAAACCCTCAGTTTCTGTAGCAAGCCACCACAGAGAAGGGGGGTGAGGATGGGTTGAAAGAGAAAAAACAGAAGACAACGCGATGCAGCTGGTGCTGGGAAAAGCAGAGATAAAAAAAGTTAACAACAGTTCAACTCTTTGCACCGCTGCCCTGTGCCCTGGTTACATCTCAAGGGCAGCCGCAGCAGAGCTCAGGCAAACATGCTTGCTTGCTTACTTACTTACTTACTCCGACTGCCGCTGCTCTCTCCCCGTCTCTCCCGGTCCTCCGCGCTCGTCGCCCCCGCTCTAACTCGTCTTGTCAGGAAGCTACAGATAGGAGACATGGGGGGAGAAGGAGGAAGAGAGGGGGAAGAACAAAGAAGAAGGAAAAAGAAAATATATGCATAAATTCAGTGCGGAAGAAGGGGCGATTAAATAAATCCTGTCCTCAGCACTCTTGCAGAAACTCGGGGAACCTCCGTGAGGCGAGAGAGGCACGGGCTAAGGGAGGAGGCCACGCAAGCCAGGGCAACACAAAGCTCTACAGCTCAAAAGCCTGTGGACACTGTCAGCTCGATTGGACACACACACACACACACACACACACACACACACACACACACACGTACGTAACGCTATTATGTTCGGCTGGTGGTTATTCGCGGGCAGGCATGAGCCTCGGAGATGGCGCTAGAAAATTAAAAAGCTTCATTGCGAGACACAGCATGAAATGAGAACAGTGCAATAACAATAATAACATGCATAATTTTATTTCGCGTAGCGCCTTTTTCCAAACGCATAAAAGAAACACTGCAGGACACAAACAATGATACATCCTGAAACATGCATATGTAGCAACACTAACAGATGGGGGTGGGGGGAGGGGCGGGTGGCCCAGACAAACTCGCTACATGTGCGAAATGCGTTTGCCAATAGCGTTTCACACGCCTTGCTCGCTCCGCTTCAGCGTCCATAAAAGAGAACATTCTAGGAAATTAGTGCGCTCTGCTGTGACTTTCAACTGTTTCCATTACTACGGCGTGAATCCTGGTGTGAACGCTAAACAACATAAAAGCAAATAAAAAAAATAAATAAAAGCACACACTCTCTCTATCTCTCTCTCTCACACACACACACACACACACACACACACACACACACACACACACACACACACACACACAGCTAAGTGGGAAAGATCCTGAGATACTAGTATACAATGCTAATGAATTGTTCAAGGAGTGATGGAGCATGGAGTAGAGAGGAGAAGTGGGCAGCATAGCAGCAGGGAGTCTCCACTGATGAGCCACAGACAGTGGAGGTTGCCCGGGGGCCCCTGGAACTATGGGCCGGCATCCCCACAGTTCTGTCTGGGTAGTGGAGCACCCAGCGGGGCACAGACAGAGAGACCCCCTGCGTCCATGTGGCCCCATTTCTAACTGGAACCCCCCCACCCCCCACACGCCCCCACCCTCCACACCCCCCACCCCCACCCAAAGAGGACAGAAGGTGCTAGTGGGTGTTTGGGCAGAGGAGATGAATGGGGGGGGGGGGGGGTCTAGCTAGAAGGCTGGCCTTCCTCCGCCATCTCTGCTCCAATTCGTCATCATCTCTTTTTGCACAGCTACAATGTAGTGCTTGTAACGTTGGGACTGGAGAGGCGCTGTAAGCAAGCGTCCTTGGGAGAGGCTGTGGTCCTCATTCTTCTCAAAGACCTAGCTCCACTTCAAAGCTCAGGAGCCATGGAACATAGAATCATACTAAAGAGAGTTTTCTTTGAGAGAGAGAGAGAGAGAGAGAGAGAGAGAGAGAGAGAGAGAGAGAGAGATAGACAGAGCGATAGATAGACAGATAAATAGATGAGAGAGAGAGACAGACAGAGGTCTGTGGCCTGTGCCATATTCCTCTCTCCGGTGGAACAATTTCCATGCTGAAGGCGGGCGGCCACTTGCCCCTGACGTGCTGCTGCATTTTCAGGGAGATGGATTTCAGGCCCAGCATCAGATAAGGACCTCACAGTGCTGTGTGGCCCCAGTACGTGTGTGTGTGTGTGTGTGTGTCCACTGAGTAAACAAATCCCAACTGGAATTTAATTTTAAGAGAGAAAAAGGAAAACAGGTAGAGGTAGGGGGAGAGAGGGAGGGGAGGGAGAGAGAGAGAGAGAGAGAGAGAGAGAGAGGAGAGAGAGAGAGAGAGAGAGAGAGAGAGAGAGAGAGAGAGAGAGAGAGAGAGAGAGAGGGAGGTTAAAAAAAAAAGCAGGGAGCAGGGAGAAAATGAAATGAATAGTTTCAGTTCATTCCAGCCCTTTATGGACGCTCTCCATCTTCTGGCGTAAATAACAATAAAAACAAAAGCAGAGACTCAATAAAGACCGACTTGCACTTCATCCTGGTTGATGTGGTGTTACCATGGAAACGAGCGCATCTCAACTCAAAGCAGGAGACGGATGCTTGCGAGACTTTATTCTCTGTAAAGCCATCAAAGATTTTGACAAGTTATTGTTGACTTCACTCAAGATTTTTTTTCCAAGGCTTTCAGCAAATTAAAATTATTTTCATTCATGTTCATTTTCTTTTTTGTTTGTCTACCACGACATGAACAATAATGGTCCCCCACAGTACACATATGCTTTTAGAAGTAGAATGGAGAAAGCACTGCAAATGATGACAAAAGGCATTCCTGGCGAAGACAGGCCCTCAAAAGAACCAATTTCATGCAAGAGCTGACAGAGAATTCTAGTAATTTCAAAAAACTTCACTAATAACTTTCAAGGACAAGAATTAGAGAATTCCAAGCTGAAGGATTGTTCTATTCAGAGAACAAGTGAATCGTGATCTGTGGCCACTGCCACAGTCTGGCAGGCAGTTCACACTTTAGGTTTTGTTCATGGTGCAAGTTCTTCTGGGCTTACAAAAGCTCCACAGTCTTCTTGGTGAACATCTCTCTCCTTGAACCCTCTAACTTCACTCTGCAGTTTTCCTTTCCTTTGAGGTGAAGACAACAGTCTTCGTTTCCGCTGCAACCATGGTGTGTGTGTATATGTATGATGTGTGTATATTACTGCTGTGAACGGCTTGTTCTTGATGAACGACTACTGTGCATCTTTGGGAGCACATCTCACATCTCATGTAAGCAAGGGAGGAAAGGAAAGGAAAGGAAAGGACAAGTCTCCCCCCCCCCCCCAATCGCACCCCAACCCCCCTGCTCCAGGCGTGCCCTCACACTGAATAACACTTCCAGGGGAAATAAATAAGCGGTGTCAGGGGGGGAATTATAACAGGGTTGAGCAGCACAGCCTGGCCCTTTCCTGACAGGCTGGAGGCTGGGCCGGAGCTGCAGGATTAATGCCCACTGTCAGATAAGGAGCTGATAATTCTATTAGAGGGGGGAGGCCAGGCTAATACACAACACCCACCTGACTTCCAACCACCAGCACCAGCACCCCACCCACCAATGCCCCATCGACTGTGCCGAATAGACTGGGGCAATCAGAGGTTTGGGGATGGGATGAAATGACAGGAGACAAGCTGGGTCTATGAAGCTCCTTGAAGACCATGCACTAACAAAAGGCCGATACACATACACATATGTGCATGAAAAACACGTGGACCCTAACTTACAAAATGGCTGCTTCCAGACATAGAAAAAAATTCAGCAAACATATAAATGCAATACACACTCAAAATTCGATGCCCTTAGTAAAAAGCACTTCTACACAATTGCCAAATCTTAGACACACACACACACACACACACACACACACACACACACACACACACACCACACACACACACACACACACACACACACACACTCTTGTGTTGAGAACTGGGGTATCACCACCAAACAACTATAGGAGGTAGGAGTTTCTTACTAGATGACATTGAATTCAGTGCTACTGCTTAAAAAACCTGGCTGCCTTGGTTAAAAGAACCACACCAGCAGACTTGCACTTCTGATTCTGATTCTATTTGGCATTGCTAGGTGCCTAGACGAGTTTCTCTTGTTTTTCTCGAAAACAACGAAAAGGTGTTGAGCTTAAAATGCTATTTCGGAGTTTTCAACCCATAGCCATGTAGTTAAGGCCACTGTCAACAGGAAAAAGAACAAGACAATTTGGTACAGCACAGACCGAATAGCAAAGCAGAAGCCAACGCTAACTGAATGTGGCACATAAAAAATGAAACTGAAAGTGAGTTTCAGATAGTGTTGGCTGCTGGCTCACTACTCAATACATGCTCGAGCAAGTTCTCTCCTCTCCAAATGATTTTTTACTGACAACACTCGGTGACCTTGAAGAATAGGGTATAAAGCTAAAACACACAAAATGTTTGTTAAAGACCATTATCAGGAAACGATTACTACCAGAGTGCCCTATAATTAATGCATAGATACTGAAATAAAAATCTATAGAATGGAACAGATTGCAGCTCATGTCAATCAAAGAATGGAAACATTTCTGAAAACACTGGTTAAAATGGCATAATGAGGTCACAGCCAAATGTCCTGACTGTATTTCTTTACTTTATTGAACATATACTATACGTGTGTGAAAGATTACTCCCTTACTTTTAGTCCTTCTTCTAGTTTTAGAACCTGCAGCACAGCTCTGTACAGCCTAGGAGGTCCACCCGCGCGTGCACGCACGCAAACACACGGTGAAAGATGGTGCGTCTGTGTGCTACTCTGAAGCAGCCATAAATTAGTTACTAACGACAAGGATGTCGCCTGAGACTGACTATTAAGGTTGAGCTGAAGACCATCAGAAACATCTGGTTCGTTGTCCTATATTTACCAAAAATCCAATTTCATGTAACACTGTTGGCATAAATAATTCCAATGTCAGAGAAAGGAAATATTTAACCGACGTCTTTCACCGCAATCTTTGACATAAACTAGCATGTTCGATATCTAGCTTCATAATTAACTACAGGATTTAAGTGGTCACTAAGGAAACTCCTCTCTTGAAACAAATAATAAAGTTATCTACAGGAGCTAGACAAATCATCTTCAAAAATAATAGCCGAAGTAGCATATAACATAAATTAAACAAAATATTGTTTGCTTACTGGTCTCTGATGACTATCCACACATGTGCTATAAAAGTTAAAGCTGACTGGTATTTAGCAGACGCTTTTACCAAAGCAACATGGACTCGCAATGTGGTTCGTTCGGGAAACAAATTCGGATTGACTAATTGTCAGCCTGCGACAAAACCGCTGCACACCCAAATGATGTATTAAAACAAAAGCAGTGAAGGTAGGCCTTCGGAGCTCTCGAGTTGAATAATGACTTGATACGAGACCAAATAGCTTGGAGTGGGTCTGTAAATATCAACTCACCAAGCCTGAGTCAGTCAATCAAAAGCTGACTAACTGGTTGAGTCACTGCTTGAGTTAATCAGGCACATATATGGCATTTCGATCGTCACATGTTGATTCAAATGATTTTTACTTTGTCATGCCAAATGTCAATGGAGGTAATTTTGCCTGCTGTCACTTCATGTTGTCCAAACATATTCACATCACAGGGATGGTTGCTGCTTCACATATGAATGGTGCAAAAGAAAGGGAGCCGTCTCAGCCTGTGGTTTAGGCCTGAGCAGAGAGGGCTGAGGGCTGGGGGCTTGGGTGTTGGCCCAGCCTGGTCCAGCTGTTTCCTGTTGGACAGGAAGGGGTGCTCCTATGGATGGAATGAGGTCAGTGAGAGGAAGAGGGGAAAGGAGAGAGTGGAAGCATTTTTAATGACAGCAATGGGTGAAGGGGTTCTGACAAGTGCTCTTGGAGCTTACGTGCAAATGAGTGTGTGCACGTATGTATGTTTGTGTGTGTGTGTGTGTGTGTGTGTGTGTGTGTGTGTGTGGTGAGCCTGCTGGCGGTCTGTCATCGTTCCTGCCTTTATGGAGGCGAGTACCTCACTGTTGTCTGCTTTTAAGGTGTGCTATGCAAGTTCAAACATCACTGAGGGCCTCAGGAACACTCGCTATTTCTGTCCATTCCAAAACATACATAATGATTAAAAAGAAAAAGAAAAAAAAAAAAAACCTGCTTTAAATGCGTCATTACTATGGCAACGGCACAGGTCCCACTCTTCCAAGCCTGACAACAGAGTAATAAATGATGGCAGGACTAGGCAGAAGGCCAGTGTCAGCTCATGAGTTCCCAATGGGCTCACACACACACACACACACACGCACACACACACACACACACACACACGCTTGACAGGCCAGGACTAGACCATGGACTATATGGAACAAGCTTATGATGGGACTACTGTGGCCAACAGACAGAGCCTAATGGTGTGTACGGTTTGCGTGTATGCGTGTGTACTGATAGACAGCCGTGCAGACATAATGGATATAGACATCGGCTTAATGGAGCGAGTTTCATCACACTCACCCCTCAGAGACAGACAGAGAGCGAGCTGGAGAGACCCTGCTCCTCATACACAAACACTCACAAGACAAAGACAAGACAAAGGTTATGTGACCGAGCACTTGTGTGTGGGCACACGCATGCACTTTGAAAATACAGTCTGACCAGTAAATGGCCATAAGCAGAGGCAGAGAGAGACACAGACAGACAGACACGGACGCACGACGCACGCACGCACGCACGCACTAGTCTGGAGTGTATGAGAGGCTGCAGAGCGTCAGCAGCAGCTGCTGCTGCTGGTAAAGTCTCATTCCCAGCACTGTGACTAACGGGCCCTGGAGCTGCCGTCACGCAGGAGAAAGCAAATAAACGAATAAATAAATGAATAAGAGGATGAGTAAATAAACAGGGTAAAGAGCTCTGCTGCCCCTTTGCCAGGGTCCAATCAGAACACAACAGATGAGATGAGGGTACAGAGAGGAGGAAGGGGATGTTTTACAGGCTTTTAGCAGGCTGGGTAGATGAGGATGGTCTTCACAGAAGAAGGAAAACCTCAAGCCGTACTGAAAGCTCAAGGGAAAACCATAGCAGCCCTTCAAACAAAACACGCCGCCGCCGCCACCACACCACACCCCCCCCCCCCCCCCCCCCCCCCCCCCCCCACCCCCCACACACACACCACACACACACCACACACACACACACACACACACACACACACACACACCTCTCTGTTCATGTTATTGGTAATATGTGGCTGAGGCTCTGGTCGCATGCTGTGCTCATTCCTCAATCAGTTCACGTCTGTCTCAGTTCTCCCTTCAAACTTCATCTCTGTCTCTGGCTCTCACACACACACACACACACACACATGCAGCTTACAAATAATGACTTTATCAGCACTCAATTAGCAAGGAACCCACTCCAGAAAAGCACACAGATAATGCCAACAACCCAAAGCCAATTTGCTTCTTCCTCCTTTTTTTAACTTTTTTTTTTCCCCCCACTCACTCACTCCCTCACTCTTTTCTTTTTCTTCCATTGAATTCAAATTCTTACCAGAACCAAAGCATGATGAGTAAACATCAGAGGAGGGCAGACACAGCAGAGCGTGTACAAAAAAAAGAAAATGAAAAAGTGAGAGAGGGAGAGGGAGAGTGTGTGTGTGTGTGTGTGTGTGTGTGCGTGCATGGGGGGGGGGGGGGGGCATGAGAGGCTGCCAGACTGACAGAGACATCAATGGCAGTCCAAGCTGTCAACTTCCCACATGAGGAGGGAGAAAACGCTATACAGTCCTCTTCCTCCTCTTTTCACTCTTGGGGTTTGGGGGGGCGTGGGGGGTGGGTGAAGAAAAGGCAGTGGAAACAAACACCCCCCCCCCCCCCATGATGTTTTTGTCTGCAGGTCCAGAGTAGAGTGGTGGTGCAAGCCTGGCCATTGTTCAGAGCCTATCTCTGCCACAGGAAATTACGCTTCCATGTTGAGTCGGACTACATGAGCAGGAGGAGTGGGGGCAGCTTCCCACCCTGTCAGTGTCCCCCGCCCCCCCTCCATCCTCCGCACACACTCCTGACATTCTCCTGCCCACGCCAGCATCGGCCAGGGACAATCATCACATGATGATGTTCATTTCAGACACACACACACACACGGCTGGAGTGGTGATCTAAGGAGTGTCCGAGTATGTGTGTGTGTGTGTGTCAAAGAGAGAGCAGCAGGTGATGGTCTTCCACTGTTCAGAGAGAAGGTAGGCAGAATGATTGTATTAGAGAGGGTGGTGGGTTGGGGGGGGGGGGATTTTCCGGACAGAATCTGGAAAAAAGTGTGTGTGTGTGATTGTGAGAGAGAGAGAGAGAGAGAGAGAGAGAAAGAGAGAGAGGACTGTTTGTCTGAGAGGGAGAAGGGTAGCGGAAGGTGGTGGATTTAAGCCATTGTGTGTTTGAAGGGTTATGAAGCAGAAATTCCAAATGAGGCGGCTCTATTCAAACAGATAAAGATGGAGCAAGAGAGAGGGGGAGGTGTGTGTGTGTGTCCCCTTCCCTTCTCAGGCCCATGTACAAAGAGGGTAGAAGAAGATTCTGGACAGGGAGGGGTAGTGAGTGAAAGATGAGATGAGTGAAAAACAGAAAGGAGACAGAAAGAGGACGGGGAGAGAGATGGAGCAAAAAGAGTAAAAGGGAGAGTGATGACGCCTGGAGTGCTGTACATTCCTGACCCCAGCAGCTAGTCAGTGGAGCCACAGTGGCTGCTATTGGCAGGCAGGGGCTGGCTGCCTTCATGTCCCAATGCTGATATCAAACAGTGCCAATTACTCTCCACAGCAGTGCCCACACACACACACACACACACACACACACACACACACACACACACACACACACACACACACACACACACACACACACACACACACACACAGAGAGAGAGAGAGAGAGAGAGAAAGAGAGAGAACAAGGAAAAAGCAGGAGTGATACTGAAAAAGAAATGTAATAGCAGACAGTTGAAAGCAGAGAGAGAGAGGCAGGGAGAGAGCAAAGACGAGGCAAAGACGACAGTAACCGAGCACATAAACAGCATATGAAAAAAATCCAAACAAACAAATGAACACAAAATCCCCCCAAAAATAAACAAGGTTTACCATCAGAGTATTAAACGGCTATAAAATCTCTTAACTGGGGTCTCAATTACAGAGCAGGAACCATTCCCAACCCAGCTGGAGCAACAGACAACATGCAGAGTAGAGAAACAGAGAAATAGAGAAACTGAGAGGAGAGAGAGGAAGGGAGGGATAGGAGGTGAATTAATGACAAACTCAGCAGGTCACTACAAAGGAGGGAGGAAACACACAGACACACGAAAAAAGAAGCAAACTTCACAGTCCAGAAAACTGTTTTGTATTGAGGTTCTGATGATGGAGCGCTGGTTTATAATACCATCAAACAAAGACATCAGTTTTGTATACTGGGGTTAACAAAGCTTGTAAGCACTAAGCTTGGGAGATTTTTCAAAGACAAACATGTGAATCTTAAATCTAAAACTTTATACTGCTGATTAAGTCAAGGACCCACAACAGAGAACCCATTTCAGGTGTCTTTGCAGACGTCTGATTTGAGTCTTAAGAGTTCTTTTGTGAATGCCCATTGTTCATTTCAGTGAAATGACAAAAGGAACAGTATCAAAGATGGCACCTTCTGATTAGGCAATAGGCTATGTAGCAGAAACATGACTGAACACAGTACACAGGGGCTAATGGTTAATGTGCTGCCCACACAGCCAGTGACTTCTGTCAGTGGTGAGATAGAAAGGGGGGGGGGGGGCTGGGGGCAGAGAGAGAGAGAGATGCCATGTGTTTTCAGAAAACCCCACATGATCACCATGGCAATCATTTAAATCTCCCCACAACACTTATACTTGCTTTTGTATTTGTGCAAGCACACTCACTCACACACACGCGCACAAAGGCCCATCTCAACACAGCAATCGTAAAGTCGGGGGAAAAATAGGTACAGGCTATAATTAAATTTCTTGAGCTCTTGAGTGCGCTCATAAAAACACACTGAGAGGCAACTTGCATATGCACAGGAGGAGGCAACACACACACACACACACACACACACACACACACACACACACACACACACACCACACACACACACACACACACACACAGGGAGGCATAGGCAAATATTTATCTTGATTCCTCCCACCTTCATCTGTGGCGAACAGCTGCTCTAAACACCGGCACAACGTAAATCAAACATCTAACATCCTCCTCCCATCACTACACACACACACACACACACACACACACACACTTTAACCAAGTGAAACCTGGTCACCAAGCCTTTGGTGCTTAAACAGTAGCCAAAGCCAACAGCCTTGCCAATCCAACTTGGTGAGACCCCATGGAGACACGTCATCACCCAGGCGGAATTACAAAAGCATTAGTTGATACCTCGCCAGCAAGGCTGACTTGAACTCTCTCTATGAGCTCAGGGGGTGGGGGAAACTCCACACACAGTAAGCGAGGAACCAACCATGATCAGAGGCTTCTTACAGATGGCTCACATTTAATAATTAACTGATGAAGGCGCAATGAGTCATGAATTATTAGCTGCCTTCTCTTGCCCGCATACAAATGCTGCAAGCAACAGTGGCTGAGATGGAGGTGGAATAACTTTAGTGTGTGCGAGAGGAAGAGTGTAAGAGTGAGTGTGTGTGTGTGTGTGTGTGTGTGTGTGTGTGTGTGTGTGTGTGTGTGTGTAAATGTCTGCCTGAACGTGTGAGTTTAAAAACCTCACACATCTCACACTCACGCACACACACACACACACACACACACACACACACACGCCAACCTGCACAGTCACGCTGTGATGGAATTTAATATTGCGGTGCTGATGCGACTATCTTTACCCTCACCTGCTGGGCTAAGAATTGCTCTCAACTGGGGATGAAGGTGCAGTAAAACTCAACCCCCACCCCCCACCCCCGCCCACACCGCCACCACTGCATCCCCCTGCCTTTCCTTCTCACTGTCTCTCTCGCATTGACAACAACCCACCAACATCCTTCCTGTCTCGTTATGGCAGAAAAACATCCATGTGCAGTGCGTTTGTGAGGGAGGTTCCTGACATTGACGACTTGAGTGGGATCTGTACAAGACCAAGACAGGCAGAAAAATCTGGAAGTCTGGACAAGTCTGAAAGCGGATCAATGGGGCCTTGGAGTATTTTGGGACTTGAGGCTGAGGAGGTCTGCGTGCCTAAGACCATCAACTGGGTCTGGAGGACTCTTCAGAGGTAGCAGAGAAGCACGTATGTTTTGGACACCAGAGGGACTCCTCCACACTACACCCACGCGCACACAAGCACACACACACACACAGAGAGAGAGAGAGAAGTGGTAGGTCTGGAGGCAAAATTGCTCAGGTTATGACATGTGAGGCTACAGCAGGCCCTCACAAGAGGCCTAGAGCAGTAAGACAGGAGGAGTCCCTTTGCTCCCTCTGGATGGAATTGTAGTTTTGGAGGACTGCAGAGCTTCAGGGACTGTGAAAAAGAGCAGGGGAGAGAGGGGAGGAGAGGAAGTGGGTGTATAGGACTGGAGCTCGCGGAGTTGGATATGAGAGAGCATGTCTGGAGGAGTCCTCTGCGGCCGGGTGCTGAGAGCTCTTGACTGTCGACTGGAGCGCATGAGGACGGGAGGAAGCAGAGCGTGGCAGGAGGATGCGGCAGCCCAGCCAAGTCCCTCCACAGTCCACACACACACACACACACACACACACACACACACACACACACACACACACGTGCCTGGGTGCACTCACATGCACACACAGGCAGGCCCAGACAAACAGAGGGAACAGAACACACTGAGACAGGCCCAGACAAACAAATAGAGACACACACACACCCACCCAAACTCAGAGCTATCCACCCACCCCCTTTGGGTGAAGAGGGAATCTAAGTGAGAAAGGCAGGGAGATGGGCTAAGTCATGCTTACTGATGAGGGCAAACAACGACCGAAGAGAGGAGAATTGTGAAGGGGAAGTAGAGAAGGCATTGGCAGAGTTTCAGACATTCATAAGACATTCACAGGCCTTTGTATGTGG
This sequence comes from Tenualosa ilisha, assembly GCA_015244755.2. Classification (NCBI taxonomy): domain Eukaryota; kingdom Metazoa; phylum Chordata; class Actinopteri; order Clupeiformes; family Clupeidae; genus Tenualosa; species Tenualosa ilisha. The sequence continues at coordinate 915,669 of PYXC01002282.1, read as the reverse complement.
TGGGAAAACAACAACATTCGACAACAAAGAACACATTTGAAGCTATGGTAATTGCTAAGAGCTCTCAGGCATCGGCTTGCTCTATGCGCGCACGTGTACATGTGTGAGCTCCACGCGTGTGTGTCAATCTGCTAGACATGACCAAAAGCAAGCGTTCCTCTGACTCCTGGTGGATTCCTGAGAGAAGCAGCGTCCATGCTCAGTGACTCAAGTCGAGCGAAATCTAACAGCTTTAGCAGCAAACAGGCAGACACAGACACACACAGACAGAGACAGACACAGAGACACACAGACACAGACACAGAGACACACAGACACAGAGACACAGAGAGAGAGCAAGCCCTTGAGGGTGAGGATCAGTACAGTCGTTTCACGCATGGTGAGCGGGTAAAAGTGGCTTGGCTGCACAGCAGCACCTGTGTGTGCAGCAGTGCCAGAAGCTAAGGCTAGAGAGAGAGAGAGAGAGAGGGAGAGAGGGAGAGAGAGGGAGAGAGAGGGAGAGAGAGGGAGAGATCCACTCACGCGGAGATGCTCTCAAACGCCACATCTGTCCCTGCAAGGGAAGGAGGGAGTGAGCTAGTTGTGTCACTATGGTAATGGACGACACACTGGCGCTTTGATGTTGCCCAATGGTGTCCTTGACGGGAGAAACTGAGACAGGGAGTCAAGTATGCCAACAAAGCAGGCGTGGATGGTACATGCGTGCATACATATGTATGTACACGTGTACACACACACACACACACACACACACACACACACAATGCAATTACCATCTGCTTTGAGAGGTGAACTCTATCTTCATGGTAGAGACACCGAATGTCAGACACCGAGGTGCTTGGTAAACTTCCACAGACTGGTGTTGCCCAATACGTCTGCATGCATATGTGTTTGTGTGTATGCACATAAACTATGTGTCCTCTTTGCCTAAACAAGAGGGAAAAAAAAAATGAGGAACCGTTAGAGTCAGTGTCAGTTTCAGACATACAGCGCTTACCCTTTTAGGCTAGTTTCTTGTAGGGGGATGGCACCTTAGGTGTATGTATGTGTGTACGGAAGCACAGGCAGAGAGGGATACACAAGCACTTGGTAAGAAGCTAGAGATGAGGGTGTGTGTAAACAACTTTTCTGTTAAGAGTGCACGTGTGCGTGTGTATGCACATATACTATGTGTCCCCTCTGGCTGGGCCATCTGAGGTCAGGGCCCAGAAGGAGCAAAACCTGCGGCCCTGGTTCAATGTTCAAGGCCAGACATGTGAGATGGAATGGAAACAGCAGCTTCCAAGCAGATCGCACTGCATGGCTGACCTACACCCCCATCCACAGCTCTGGGAACCCCACAACACACCTCACACCTGCCATGCTTTGGTTGTGTGGACAAAGCAAACATACACATACATATTTTGTTGATCTTTACACGTCTGAGAAACTTTGGACGCCAAGAGATTTTTAAATGCCTGTGCTTGTGGGGCCTATTCATTAAATAAGTGTGTGTGTGTGTGTGTGTGTGTGTGTGGTGTGTGTGTGTGTGTGTGTGTGTGTGTGTGTGTGTGTGTGTGTGTGTGTGTGTGTGTGTGTGTGTGTGTGTGTGTGTGTGAGCACTAGGCGTTTCCTCTTAAACAGAGGGGTGGAGATTGTTATGAAACGCAGGGCTGCGTGTGCAGACACGCTGACAGAGGAATGTGCAGCCCCCTGCCACCAACACTCCATCCCCCCAGCCTAGTCTGTCTCTCCATGCACCCCTGGCCATCCACACATTTGGGCGCCTGTTGCCAGAGAAACGCCGGGGTCAGTAGAGGGTCAGCAGGTTACAAAACAAGCCAACCCCCCTCCTGAAACACTGGCGAACACACACACACACACACACACACACACACACACACACACACACACACACACACACAGGCCTTCCTGTAGCAGCCCACAAAACCTCAATGCTCAGACAGAAGGCTCCAAGCGCTTGGTGAGTCTAGGCGAAGGAAAGACAGATCAATTTACGTGTGGCTGTGCATAACAATATGGAATGAGGGCTGCAGCCCACTGACCTCAGCCTGAGAAAATGTCCATTTGAAACAGCTGTGAAAGCGGATGGGCCCCCGTAGCACTGACAGCACAGGGCTCCGAGGGGGACTGCTCACCCAGTCACTTAAGGTCGCCCACTGCCTCTCAACATGGACTTGACACAGATACAACTCCGCCTGGGTATGCATCATTCACTGACTCACACAAGACCTCACCCCTCCCCCCACAACCTCCACAACCCACACACACACACACACACACACACACACACACACACACACACCCATTCAAATACAAGTTGTTGGCTGAATCCTAAATCCTCAAAGACTTCATTGGCATGAATCCGTTTAATGCCTGGCTGATTCCTGCCAATTAGATCCTGAAGGGTTTCAGGATTTGTATCACGGGCAGAGGGGGGGGGCATGGGGATTCAGCCTTATTGGATATGCCTGTGGAGCCAAAGTACAGAGGGCCACGACCATGGGAGAATAACCTGAATTCCAAGCCAGTCTCTCAGCGACAGTGGTAACAGCGACGAGGACAAAGACGGAATAGACACAGTATGCACATGTTGAGAGCAACCTCTTCTCTCTCCCTCTCTGCATACATAAGGCGGTGTGTGGGTCGCTTGCTGGAGACAGACACAGAGACACAGACGCACAGAGACACAGAGGGTGGGTTCCAATTTCATCCATTAAGAGCACCTACCCTTCCATCTACATGGCGGAAATGAGGTTTTTGGTCTTTGGTCTTCTCCCCTGAGGAAGTGCATACTATTTCCAATTTACGCCACTGGAAGAATTACATTTAAGTTTTTTTGTTTTTTTTTTCCCCCCTCCCACACACTTCACATGACTGGCTATTCTGGGATCACAACAGACCGGCCAACAAAGAGAAAAATACAGAAATGATGAGTGACAGAGGAACAGAGAGAGTCGACAAAAGGAAAAAAAGGAACAGAATAGACGGAAATAGAGTAGAGAGAAAACATGATGACATTTTTCGATGAGAGCGCCGCTCTCGCTGGAAGGGCCCAGCTGAAGACAATTAGCAGTGGCGCGGTGCTTAGATCTCAAGCTGCTCTCTGTCTGATGAGAAATTGAATTTTCAGATTGAACATGCGGCTCCCCGGACCGGACCTCACAACAGCAGCATTGGCAAATGACACTCTCTGCAAATCCCATAGCAACTCACTTGGCTTTAGAAAATGTGTGTGTGTGTGTGTGTGACTGTATCAGGGACAGTGGTCTGGGCTTCAGAGAATACCTGTGTGTGTGTGTGTGTGTGTGTGTGTGTGTGTGGTGTGTGTGTGTGTGTGTGTGTGTGTGTGTGTGTGTGTGTGTGGGCGCGTAGCTATGTGCTCCAGTCTAACACATGTCTGGAGTCTTCTCTTTGCGAAATGCTTTAGAACAATCACACACACCTTAAAGCAATGCACGTGCGACACAGAGGGATGGACAGACTGACACAAGCGCTGCCGTCCACTGCAGACTCACCTGAGGCCATCTGCCAAGGCTGCACTTTGTCCTGCCCCACAGTCAAACTTGGCTCCATCATTAGCCTGACAGACACTGGCTAGACTACACAGTCTGGCTGCTGCTGCTGTTTCTCCATCAGCCCAGAGAACTAGGCTAGATGGAAAACAAATCAACATGTGGTAAAAAGGCAGACAGAAAACCTGCTGGAGTCACAGTTTCACTAGCCTACAACACTCTCCAGAAACACTAAACAGGAGGGGGAAAAAAAAAAAAATGAGGAAAAGTTAGAGTGTCAGTGTCAGTTTCAGACATACAGCGCTTACCCCTTTAGGCTAGTTTCTTGTAGGGGGATGGCACCTTACGTTTAACACGCATGCATGTGTGTATGGGAGCACGGGCGGAGAGGGGTACACAAGCACTTGGTGAGAAGCTACAGATGAGGGTGTGTGTAAACAGCTTTTCTGGTCGGGTGATAGCTAGCCTGCGCAATGTGTCCAGCTGCCAGAGAAAGGCAGACCACAAACTAATCCGAGGGTAGTGAAAGTGTGTGTGTGTGTGTGTGTGTGTGTGTGTGTGTGTGTGTGTGTGTGTGTGTGTATGTGTCCATCATGTTGTAACACTGCCAAGGAAATGACACACTTTTTCATCGAAAAACGGAAAGAGGGCCGGGATAATCTTATGACGGCACACCCGTCCTCCAGCTACAGCGCTGAGCCCATGAAAGCAATCCCTCATCTGAAAAAAGGGCACACATTTGAGAAGCTGGGGGGGGGGGGGGGGGGGTTACTAATCAGAGGCACAAACAACAGAGGGAGCTCCAAAGCAGACCCATAACTATTTACACACAACCTCCTCACACACACACACACACACACACACACACACACAACACGAGCATCTGCCCATGTCCTTCATGTAGCACTACCAATTTCCGCACAAAGTCTCATGAGAGCTAGAATCAGCAGTTTATATCCAACACAGGAGACACACACACGCACACACGCACACACACACACACACACACACACACACACACCTGTATGGACCCTCTGGTGTGGATGAACAGCTGGGTGGGTACTCTAATGGCCGACTGAGAGGAACAGTGTGAAGGGGGAGGTGAGCCGTGGCTCCCGCTCCTCCTCTCTCCCCAGTAGGTATAACCTAACAGACGGGCCATCAAAGCCCCGGAAGAAGTGCAGGGCTGACTCAGTGTAATCTACAAAGCCATCAGCACAGGCAGGGTAGGACACACGGACGGACGGACGAACGGACGGACACACACACACACACACACACACACACACACACACACACACCAAGATTGGTTGCCGACGTTCTGCATGAATCACTTGCTTTTTATTTCTGCTGTGAAAAGAGCAACTCCTTACACGTGTTGGTGTGCAAATCAATACGTAATACCTGAGCAAATCTGCACGAAATGCATTCCCACCCCATTCTAGATGACCCTACAGGCTGATTATGTACAAAGCTCAAACTGTGAGGCAAAATAAAGTGAGGGGGGGAAAAGGAATACTTCAAATGATGCATTTGAAGGGCCTTTCATGACACTGTTGCGCGTGCACCAACGCACGCACGCAGCAGTTTACCTCGTAGTTCTCCATCATGTGTCTGTGTACGCAGCACCAGCATTCAGAACCAGACACTGGTTGAAGTGGCACTGGTCTCCCCACATACTGGTGTTGCTTAAAACAAAATTGTTTGGCTTTGTCTTGCCATCATTTAGTGGACGTAGCTGATAAAGAGAGGCAGCATGTCTCAATTACCTCGTTATTGCCGAAAAAAAAAAAAAAATACAGCCAAGGTATTTATGAGGTTTCTACCAGCCAATGTATCCTCTATTAGCAAGTGAATTTCTCATTGCTGCCTACAAAGTGCTGAGACCTTACAAAAATATAGGTGCAGTACAATCAGGAAATCCCTCCACTGAATCCAAAACAATGTGTGTGATTATTTACAAAGCACACACTGTGAACTAGCATCTTGCTAACTGTGCAACTGTGCAACTGACGAACTCAAAGCCAGGTCAAAACAAAGCATGCAGACCAATCAGATACCAGATATCTGTCCAGAGGGTCACTGTCATTTTGCTAGCTAGTTAAAATTTTGGAAAAGTTTTGCGACATTGTAGAGTTGGAATTTTGGAAAGGTTTTAGCGATGTCGAGAGGCTCTGCGTGCCTGTGTATTGGTGGATATGCACAGCACGACCATAAGTTAGGCTTTAGTAAAAATGGCTAGCACGCACGCACACACGCACACACACACACACACACACACACACACAGTATGCGGCGAGACCCAGGTCTCGGTTCAGGGAGAGCAAAATGTGCTCCACAATTAGCTGACCAGTAATCTCATCACTCAAAAGGTCAGCCCATAAGACCCCTGCCATCTGTAGATACCTAAAAGCCTCCTGGGTGTGCACTTTGCACTAGAGTGATTTCAATCGTCTTCCTGTGCTGAGCGCACTAGACAACCATCTTCCCAGAAACAAACTACAAACCACACCACAAAAAAAAAAAAAAAAGCCAGGCAAACGTGCGCTGCTAAACAGAGGTATAATAAACACAGAATTACAAAGTGGCATTTTAATTGAGCTTTAGGGTGCACTATTTCATTAAGGGGACACTATTTTAAATGCTAATGCAGGCGAGCGGCGCATCATCAAAAGCGCTAACAGAGCGCGGCCACCACAGGTGCACGGCCTGGCTGAGTTAATGGATGCAGAACAAAGCGAGGGGTGGAAGAGGAAAACTTAAAATGATGCGGCCCAAGGTAGACGAGGTGCACCCGTTTGATCTAGGACCTTTCATGACACCGTGGTGCGTGCACCAACACACGCAAGCATGACAAACAGAATCCTACACATGCTCTACAATGTACGTACGTACACTAACACACATGGGCTCTATTAGCTTTATTTTGGCACACAAAATAAAGCTAACGCACACATATTTTGAGTCTGACAAAGCGTGTGTACACACACACACGCACGCACACACACACACACACACACACACACACACACACACACACACACACACACACACCCTCTAGCTCCGACAAACACAGCACACACAGGTGCCCAAAACTTGGCACACAAAATAAAGCTCACACACACTAATTTTGAGTCTGACAAAGCCACACACACACACACGCACATGCATGCACACACACACAGAGAGGGATTAATAGGCATGTGTCTCAAGGTGCACCTCTGCAGGACTGCAGCAAATCCCATTTGTTTACACGGCCCTAATTACTTGCACTTTGATGGAGCAGCAAAACAGCAACAATGACATCCCCGGAGGAGCAGACGGGGGCGGGGGTTGGGGTGGGGGTGGGGGTGTAATAACAACTTGGAGAGAGACGAGGAAGGGGAAGAGGAAGGGGGGGTGCTAGGGGATTGTGCATCAGATTGAATGAGTCATGTGTGCAACAGAAGGCAAAGTGGCATCTATCCTCAGGACAGAGTGGGCATACGGGGTTGAGCCAGAGTACCCCTAGTACATAGAACTGAACCTACATCCAGATTCATGCAGATTCATCGCAATCGCATTTGTCTAAAAATGAATGGCAGGCATCTTGGTCTTGATCATGGTCTGGACACCTGAATTCGCACGCATATGAAAATGACTAGTCTACGATTGCCAATGTGGCCGTCACATGACTCACTCCGCGTGATCCATGCAGGGAAGACCAGGAAAGACATCTATGAGAAATGAGCAGTCTAATTATCCATTTCTATAGTGTTACCAGCAAGTGCAAGTGTTAACCCCCGTTAGTGTAACTAGACTTAATGTGAGTAATGGGCTTTGTGGTATCAGGTCATTTCAATTTCTGGCTTGCAATCAAAACAGATTGACCTCGGCCATAAACAGCCTCTGGTCGTTAAAATGAACTCTTCCCCTCGTGCAATCCTAACTCAAAGTCACTGGGCTGATTAACTTGTATGGAGCCTGCAGGTGTGCTTGCATAAGTGCAGAGGAACAGGAATGTGCGTACACACACACACACACACACACACACACACACACACACACACACACACACACACACAGAGCAGAAGAGAAATCACACTGTTCTCTACTGTGCGTCTTCCTCAACTCCCTCCCGTGGCAGGCGTCGGTGTGTTTTATTTAGGCCAATAATGACAGCGAGCTTCTACATGCATGATGTATGCAGCCAATCCAGGGGAGGCAGGCCTGGAGACAAAAACACATCACGGCTCTGCGCCTCCCGTGGAGGGAGGAAGGGGGAGAGGGAGAGGGAGAGAGAGACAGACACAGAGAGAGAGAGAAAGAGAGAGGAAAGAAGAGAGAGAGAGACAGAGAGAGAGCGAGAAAGGGGGGGGCTCACTGTTCATCCTCCTGCTTGCCTCCACACTGGACCCATTCAGCAGTAAACAAAGCCAGCACAGGCGGCGGCCATGACGCCCACGACCAAGGCAGGCAGAAAAGATGAGGAGAACGCGGCAGGGAGGGAGGGAGGGAGGGAGGAGAAAATTGACTAAAGCAAGACAAGAGTAGCGATAACAGAAGACGAGAGAAGACAGAGGAAAAGAGAGAAAAACAAGATAAAGGGATAAAGAGAAAGATGAGGAGCTGTCCCACTCATGGAAGGTCCAACCCTGAGAAACAAGGGGAGAAGTTAGTTCAGGAAAACCCCTTACTCTCACACACTCTCAGAACCAATCCAACAGCAATTTTTTAGCCAGGCTCTATGAAGCAGAGATGGTGAAGTCCGAGGAGAATAAGCAGGGAGCCGGAGGAAATGAGTAGCAGACGTCTCTATCTCAGGGGCCATTTCTCCTTCAAATTACAATTCATAATGCCAAGAGAAGAGGAGCCTGGAAGCAAGCAAACATGGACACACACAACCACCCCCCTCCCCCCCAAAAAAAAAAAAAAAACTTCAGCACTTGTTGGAGAACTGAGCTGAAGCTAGACACACGTGCGGTAACAAAATGCAGAGAGATGTTTTGTGGAGAGAGAGAGAAAGAGAGAGCTAGCTTTCCTTGCGCCAGAAGGTTGGCTGCAGTCATCCCTCACTGTCAGAGCAGCCGGGGGAAATTCTCCTCCAGATAGAATGATTCATCCAGCTCACTGGCAGCCCGAGAGGGAACCACAGGTACACCCCTTTGAATAAACAACAAACGGACACGCGGCAGCACCGCCGCAGGGGCATTACACAGGGCTGCGAGGCACAGCCTGGCACGGGTGCAGCGAGACAAGGCAACGCAATGCAACACAGAGCAGACCAGACCAGACCAGATCAGATCAGACCAGCACAAAGTGTGCAGGAAGACAATACAGACAGTAAAAACACCTAACAAGACAACCGCTGCACCATGTGCAGGACAACAAGTACAGACACACGGGGCACACGATCACTCTAGCGCAGGGATGGAAAAATCCGGAGGGGGAAATAAATAAATCAAATAATCTGTGTGGTTCCTATCAGACAAGCACAGCCCGTCAGCATGCCTCAATCTCTCCTTGTTTATGTTGAGAGAGTGGAATAAATAACAGAAATTCTAGCCATTATGAAGGAGTGGGTGGTGGTGGGGGTGCAAAAGCGAACTGTAAGCAGAAACGCCTTGAAGCCGACTCCAAAAGCTCAAGTGAGATGACGACCATCAGTGGTGGAGTCTGACGTGGCGTTTGGCGTTTGGCATTTGGCGGATGGGGGGGGGGACTGGGGGCGGGTGAGGCAGTGGGGGTTGGATGAGGGGAGAGGAACGGAGTTGAGCAGATCTTCTGGTAATGATTAACCACAAGCAGCGCTGGGACACAAAGTGTGTGTGTGTGTGTGTGTGTGTGTGTGTGTGTGTGTGTGTGTGTGTGTGTGTGTGTGTGTGTGTGTGTATAAACGACCAGGGTTAGCATGGAGAAAACGGCAGCTAAACAGACATGGAGGAAAACATCGATCTGGTTGACAAAAGCCCCTGCCACTCGCAAAGGCAGCATTAGCCGTCTGAACGGGCGACGACACAGGGATGATGGACTAAATCATGCTATGGGACGGGCTGCGTTTGGAGCGTCTCAGAACCCGAGGCGCAATGAGAGCACTGGGGTTTCAGCTTGGATGTCAGTCAGCTTTCGGTCATTCAGATTCCTTTCTTGTCCCCCCCTTTGCCTTTTCCATAAAGCTCAAGTCAAGAGGATTACGCCAAGCCAAGTAGTAACGTCACACTTGACTTCAATGCCCAAGTAGATCTGCTCATTAAACAAAGCACCTCTTCCTCTTCTCCTTAAGACAAATGAGATTTTTAAAAAGGAGGAAAACACACACAGGCTCACACATGCACACATACACTGGGACACACAAACACTCTCGAGTCTAATTAAAGCATTTTCTATCGTTTTGAAAAATCTTCTCATTATTTGAACAAAAGACGTCCAGACGAGAGTCAGGCCCACTCTTCACTTCTGACACTTCTCAGAAAATGAGGGAGGGCTTAAGAGCTCAGGAGGTTGCTAATGAGGTTCAATCCCGTTGACAGTGGCCACCTTTTATCTCCTTCTTTCCCTTCTTCACTGGCCCTCCCTCCCTCCCATCCATCCATCCATCCATCCATCCATCCATCCATCCATCCATCCATCCATCCATCCATCGTCAAGCAGAGTGGTGCTACAAGGTTTACAGTAATCCGAGCGGCTTCTCCATGACTGGCGTCCACATGTTCGGCTAGCAATTAGCTCTTCAGAAATTGCACTTACACTGTTGCACTTCCAAAACTGGCGACGGTGTTATACCGGCAAAATTAGAGACAGAGTATAAGTATAGCAAGTCATTTAAGGAACCAAAGCAGGTACAGGAAACAGAAATAGTTGAATCTCAAATCTAACTTTTGGGTAAGGCCATTGTTATTTCATAGTGACTTTCATAATGACTGAAAAAATATCATGCTGCCATTTCCTTCCACAGACTGCATCTGTATGGATCTCTGTGTCTTCCTGTGCGTATGTGTGTGTGTGTGTACGCATGTTCCAAATGCCTTCACTAGGAACAGGTAGCCCATCCTTCGGATTTGATCAATACTGATATCAATAGTGATCCTGCTCATCAACAATGGTCTGGGGATCATCTGAACACACCAATTAAACAGAGAAGCAAAATGCAATGCTTTACAGAGAACAAGCTGCGATTGGAAAAAACTGTTTACTCCGCCTACTTGTTTGTTCTCATGCTGTCAATCAGGGAGAGAAATTAACACCCGCCAGCAGCCAAATGCTGCTTAAATGTCAAAGCAGCTGGTTGACTTCACACACAAAATGATTTGCCATTGAGTGACTGGTAAAATTGACCATTTTTCCTTCATTGGCGGTAGCCCAGACGTTCACATTTTAAAAAGATAATTTTCACCTCACCTGTCAATCAAAGTGCTTCATGGGAAAAGAAGATGGGAAGCCATCTCCTGCCACAAAGCAGCTAAATCCATCAGCTATGTCAGAACAAATTCACCTTACATAAACCAATTGCATCACTGTATGTCCAAGGGTTTATCAATATTTAGGTCGCAACCACCTCAGAACCAATACCAGTTGAAGTCTGTGATACACGTCCCCATCTTTCACCATTCGGTACTCTATCCTTTTTTCTCTCTCACTCATACACACACACACTCTCACACACTTGGATTTTCCTCCTATTTATTTAGGATGCGTGAAATTTGGACTCATGGAGGTAAATGTACTTGGGGTCCGACAGTCAAATGGGGTGACGGATGAGTGCGTAAGGAGAGCACTAAGGCCAGGCTGTGGATAAACAGCCAATGCCAAACACATCTCCACAGGGCAAACATTGCCTCGAGATGGAGGCTGTTGGTGCACTGCATAAATCTACATTCAAATCCAAACTAAAAATGCAGATGGGGTGTGTGTGTGTGTGTGTGTGTGGTGTGGTGCGTGCGTGCGTGCGTGTGTGCGTGGTGTGCGTGTGCAAACAAAAAAAAAAAAGCTTTGTTGAGGTTGATAGAATAGTGCTACATGACCAGCACCTGGGCCTCTCTGACAGACGCAAGCAGCAAAACAAACACATGCCTAAAGCAGGTACAGAGAGACACTTGAGAACAAGGATGAGGTCATGGCTGATGGTCAGCTCCCCATCAAGAGCCACACTCCCTCTCTCACTTCCTCTCTGTCCCTCCCTCAATATGGTAGCTTCTCTTCATCATTCATCCATATAGCCCATCCATCCCTACCTCCCTCCTTCCTTCCATCTTCTACCCCGAGCTGTGTACAGATTTCTCTCCTTTTTACTCAGGCGCTGCCTCAACAGGGCTGAGCTTTTTGGTAAAGCACCAAAACAGAGTTTCTGTCAGACAGGATCCTCGCTCAAAGGAAAGCAGCCAAAATGGCAGGCAGAGGCCACACCTCAGCAGTTTTACTTTCTGAACAACGTGACGTATGCCTACTATACCCAATTAAGAATTCAGACAGAGTAGAGGAGGTTGGCGTCTGTCGCACCGTGTTTAACACAATTGCGCTTCAACGGCACCCTTTATTTATAATTTTGTGAAATCGTGCAAGAATGCAAACCCCATCTTGTTTTTGTATTTCCTTTACCTAATGTACGATTAGGACTGGTGTATGGACAAGAACCCGGTGATGGCAAGCACACTAAGTTACAAAATAACAGTGTTATTCCACCAGTAAGGTGTTAGAGAAGAACCAGTAGGGAAGATGACGCCATCACCTTCAACTTGTGTGTGTGTGCACACGGTCACCAGAGTACAGCTCATCTGTATGACAACACTCACCCTAGGGTCCAGGATGATGTGACCAGGAAAAGCCCAAGAGAAACAAAACGGTAGGAGGCGGCCCAGTGGAGCCCAATGACCTGCCAGTAATTCAGAGGTCCTCTCTCTTCCCCCGAGAATTATCGTCTGTTCTGTGTTTGGCCCCTGGTATTCTCAACAACAAATGAATGCGACAAGAGCAGGGGCCTATACCACAAAGCAAGGGTACTAGTTAACCGGAGTAACTTTGTGAGCAACTGATCTCTAAAAGAACACATCAGCGAGAATCTCTTGTCTCTGAAGTGACATGCCGTTTGGAGATCAGCAGTTACTCCTGAAGTCGCCCGGTTTAGCCAGTAACCTTGCTTTGCAGTATGTCCCCCTGGTCTGCTAGGGCCCCATCGCACACCATACTGCTGAGACTCTGCTGATCCACTATGGGTTGCTTTCTTCATCTCCCCCCGTCTATATACACCCACAACCAAAACCACCACCACCACCACCACCACCTGCAAAGTGAACTTGGGCGCTCGTTTGAAAATGCTTCTCCGCAGAACAACAGTTCTGCCATGCTGGCCACTTAATGTGATGAATGGCTGTCTGAGGTCATTTTTCTGCAGCCTCCAGGGGACTGTAGATGAGGCTAATGGTACAGTTACTCATCAGTCTGGTCGCCACGGCAATCTGCCGGCTCGTCGAGGTCTCGGCACCGGCGTGACTGTTGGACACCTCCTAACCATGCCGGCACTGCTGATAATGCCACCACAGGGAGTTAGAGAGAGTTACAAAGGGTTGAAGGACAATCTAAACCTAGAGTGACTTACGACGGATAAAAATCATACAAACAGTTTTAGCTTCATCAAACAGTTTGAAACGGAAAAAAACCTTCTTCAAATGTCATGTGTGTGTGTGTGGGGGGGGGGGGGGTGAACATAATAAGAGCCAACAAATTTTAGGATTTTCAACACAGCCTGGAGGAAAGAGAAGGCAAGGCAAGGCAAGGCAAGGCAAGAATAGGGGAGGAATTCATTCTGTATGCACGGCGCACACCTGTCAGATGTCTGAAAATTACACACGTTTTTCACGCATCATCTTGAAAGGCCAAAGTGCACTTAGCACGGGCTCCTGTCAACAGATGGGAAAGAGTGAGATACGCATAAAACTAGTAACATACGGAGAGAGATTAGTCCTAATCTGTCACTGCAGCTTCAAAAATATGTTTTCCCTCTCCTTCACAGCATGCCCCTTTGATCTCTCATTAACTGGTAATTTAATCAATCTCCTCAGTTCTTTAACCTGAAGGCAAAATCATCCTACTGCTGAACACTGCACCATCAAACCCACCCACCCTCTGTCAGGGAGTGTGTGTGTGTATGTATACAGCAGAAGAGAAGAGACACAGACACACGCACGCACACACACACACGGCCGTGCATACTGATGGACAGGTCTGCAGCAGCCTCCATTAGCATGCGTTACAGTTGGGTTGGGTTACAGGAAGTGCGTCGCTTACAATAACCATCTAGTCATCAGCAAATGAAATTAGCATGATTAAACAGACTTGGCAGCAAAGGTTGGAACAACAGTTCCGTCCTACTTTGTTTAGCAACATATGCGCACTTGGGTGGGGTCGAATTAGGAAACTGGCACAACACAAAATGGCGAAGATGATGGAGGAGGGGTCCAATGCAGTGAGATTTGGACTGGACTACGACCCCGTTTTAGATCATTCAATGTTATCCCTCAATTACTTCAGATTTCTAAACCAGTCTAAAGACATAGGCACATATAGCTACACCTGAGGTGCCTTTCTTGGAGTTGAACAACTTGCCTCTAGATTTGCCACTGTGAAGCACATCCACACACACACACACAAAAAAAAAATATGTGGTCAAAAAAACCCAGATCCTGAGAACGCACAAGGACTTCAGAGTGTGTAACAAGCACTTATCAACCAGTTTCTGCAAGTGCTCAATTATATACAGCAAAAGAGATAAATGCTCTCGTGCAGAGATAAGACCAGTTTAATTAACCGTCTGCGGAGGTAAAGACCAAACACAGCAGCATGCTGACAGGACCTTAATGTCAAGGCCCACGGAAGGCATTTAAACAATTTAATGAACCTACATGCTAAGATTGGAGTGCACACAGCATGGTAGAAAAGAACCTTTTTGGTGCTGTGGTAGTGGGGGCTTTATAGCTGCTCGCTCATCTGAAGCCATAGCTGCAGTTCAGCTCTGAGAGTCTCGTAAAATAACATGATTGGGAGATGTACGTAAACAAACATAGGGCTATCCAGGGATGAAAGGTCGACAGGCATGGAGGAGAGGTAGTTGCTTTTGTGTATTGCTTTTAACCTTACTCTCCCAACCACAAACACACACCAAAACAAAAAAAAAAAATCATTTTCCCCCCCCGACCTCGCAAGAGTGGTCAAGGCTGAGGAGCACTAAATTAACCCCGAGAGCAGCAGGGCCAATGCCAACCACAGCCCTGCATCTATCTGCTCTCCCTCGACTATTTCTCTCCCTTCACTTTCACAATCTCCATTAACAGCAGGTAAGGATCCAGTGCTCAGAGGTAGACGCTCGGACTATCATGCCCTCAGCAGGGGGCATCTCAGGGGGGCCTCCAGGCAGCGATAGGGGGCTTAGAAACAGGAGGTGGTGTGGTGGTGGGGGGGGTAGGTGTGGGGGGTGGGATGGGGTGGAGGTGGTGGGTTGGTTGGTTGGGTGCATCCCAGAAGATCATGTTTAATTGAACACAGCGCTCGGCTCCTCTCCCTCTTCACGCCTGTGTATCAGTGGGAGCCTGGAGCGGGACTAACCCCACAGATAGGAGGGAGTCTGTGTCAGGCCTGCACAGGAATTCAATTAGTCACACCCAACACCCAATCTTATCCACCGCATGCAGCTCTGCAAGGAAAGAAACTAGGCAGAGAAGGAGAGCAAGAAACTTGGGGTGGGGGTTGGGGGGGGTGTACAGGCTGGGTTGTGAAATGGGGGGAAAAAACATTTTTTTAAAAAACTGACAGAAGCCGTCAGCTCACACATTCACAGTAGTGCACGACTTGAACAAAGAGAAGGAGCCATTTTCAAAGAAAAAAGCTCAGACTCAGAGTCCATACAGCTCTGGAATGTTACCTCACCAACAGCTCTGACTTTTGGACCTCAGCAAGCCTACATAAAGAGCCATGGCTGGCCTTCTGTCGAGCTAAACCCATCACCTCTCTCATACAGACAGACACACACACACACACACACACACACACACAGACACACACTCACACTCAATCCACAAAGCTGTTCTGAGAAGACAGTGATTCAGTGAGCTAGGAAGAGTCTTGGCGGTAAGAGCACTCACCAGGGAGCCTCTGACACATCCACACAATCCAATATAATCTTATGCATCATCACCTACAAATCTCCCCCGCTCCCTCCCAACAAGGCGCATAAACGCACATGAGAAAACAAAACACAGGACGCAGGCTGATCCACATCACCTACCGTACGTCTCATTTACTGTTGTGAGACAACGCAAGATCGTGGCGTTTTCTAGCTGATTTAAAAGGGAAGAAAAAAAACACAAAACAAAAAAAACATTTTGAATATTGTAGGTCAAATGAAAAAGCTACCAAGAAAATGACTGCCCAACACACAGAGGTGAAAACAAAGATAATTGGCACCTTTTTTTGCCTGTGGTAAAGAGATAGATGACCCTGCCTCTCAGAGGGCAACTCCCAACACCGCAACCCGAGCTGAGATTAAACCGACACTGCATCAATAGCTCAGCCTCTCCTAACCTGAGCCTCTGGGATCACAGCTCCCGCGCCAGACTCCCGCCTGATGTATTTTATTAATAACAGGCCCTATTACACTCTGCACATATTGACCTTATGTAGGGTTGAGCTGGGTCAGGGGAGTCAGGGGGAATGAGAGAGGGGGTTGAAATGGGTAAGACTTCTTCAGTCTGCTGTCTAATGGAGGCATTGACGCGTGTGCGCACAAACACAGACATAAACACACAGTCACACTCACAAACACACAGACACACACACAAACACAGTACTGAGGCAGTTTATTAAACCAGGATCCCGCCTGGACCAGCAAACATGTATTCTTAAGCTCTGATGACAATGCTCATCTGTGGTTTGACTCTAGTCATAGATATCAAAACTGTAAGCAGGTCGCAATGTTAAGATCATTTACATGAGATGTAGGCAAGGTGTTGATATCATTTACACAAAAGACAGCAACAGAGAAGGACAGAACCCTTCATTCGTACTCTGTGTTCATCTTATCCGTCATTGTGCATGTCGCCTGAGAGCAAGGACGAAGTGGAGCAGCCACTGGAAATCGTGGAGACAATGCAAAACATCCGTAGGTATGTCGGGTGGTAACAGAGGTAACATTTGGGATGGACAGACATGGAAAGCCATATATGGACTAGGCTTCAGAAGTGTAATGTCGACTCACATGATCATGACTACCATCCAACTGGATGGTTCTTCAGAAACTGTGTGAAAGAGGGCAAGATAAGCACCTGCACTCCTGCGAGAGCATTCAGATCGAATTCAAGCACACAGAGGGAGCCTAGCCCACTGAATGGCCCAGCAGTCAATTGATCGTTTAGCACAAATGTGAGGTTCAGCACTCTCTCTCACACTGACCCACCCACACACAAACTCACAGTGCAAGAGATGTGTGTAGGGGACTCTTAATCAGGCATTCCATTTGCATTTCCTTCCTGAATGCTGTTCAGATTAGGCTCGTGGAATTCCACCCCTGTTGACATCAGTTCCCACCGACAGAGGCTGTGTCCGAAATGGGAAGAAATGCTGCCTCCCAAGTGAACATATGGTGGCAGCAAGGCATCAAGGCATGTTCAAATCAGACGAATGCATTAAATTTCTGCATTTGAAGGTACCTTGTTTTGCCAAATTTTAAAGGAAGCAAAGATGTAACCTTAATGCTGCCTTCAACGTCCAACATTCTACCAAATTGTGTAGTTTTAGTAGCTGCCTCGATGCCTTCTACGACAGGTAACTTGTTAGTGAAGACAGCAAGTCAGTAAGTCACTACCTTCCTGGTTTGGACACAGCCAGAGAGTGCCTGGCTAAGTCTGGGAGACACCGTGGCAGGAAGCAAGTAAGAAACAAAGATGGAGTGGCAGCCATGTGACTCTGCTCCTTTAATATTCAACAAAAAAATTCCCCATATTAATGTAGCCTTCCAAAACACTTGGGGGGGGGGGCATTCCGAACATCACACTGGCATTTAATGCGTCTCTGTGGCACCTCTAAATATCACACAGACATTTCATTAACCAACATAGCCCGGTCTCGAGGCTGCAAGTCTTTGCAGTGGAAAGTATGTACAATTTGTGCGCTGTGGGTAATATAACATATCTCTGACAAGTCACACATGGAGCCCACAAACACAGCGCCTTAAATCACCCTGCAGCTATCAAAATTAGAAACGGAGCCTCTTTTTAAAGGTCAACCTAAATGTGCGAAATCTTAAAAAGCCATTAGTCAGAGATTTATCAGGGAAAAAAGAGGGAGAGGAAGAAAAAGATGATTATACTAGGACAATGCTGAAATGCCTGAAAAGCTGAATTATTTAGGAGCACAAAGAAACCAGAAACAATGTTAAGGGAACACATCCATCAGATGCAATTCATGTGTAGACCACCTTTCATAGCATGTGCATCTTACAGAAAGCAGTCAAGCTCTGTAGTGAATGGCATCATGTTAAAAATACTTTGAATTATTAATAGGCATATCCATCACCATTTAGCCTACATGGAAAATTGCAGAAATTTATAGTACCACTCCAAGACTACAACACGCCAGCTCCACACTAAGGTGCGCACAATAAGTAGCAACCATGCAGACACTGGCTTGAAAATGGTCCATCTTTTCATTAGGAAGTGGCTTATCCTAGTCATCAGTAGTATGCTCCCAGGACAGAAGCTATCTTGAGCCTTAAAGATCAATGCTAATTGGGTTTTCCCACTCTGGAGGGGAATGATAAAAGGCCTTGGCAGAAAAACGAACCAAGCAATAACAGCCTACAATCCTGTCACTGACTCACCACCACGTTTTCTGCACCATCTATATGAGGTGAAGCAGTCATTTTAGAGGTCAGAATACAAGCGAGCACGAAGGAATAACCCTAACCCGGAGTATTATTGGTTAGATAGCCAATCCTTCGATTTTATTTTGTGTGTTAATGAAATCACGGATACCCAGTGAAACTACGCGGATCTCATCCGTATAGTTTCAGAAGAGCCATTAACTTCAACAAAAACACAAATATACATATTAGCTTTACTTTCAATACCTTTCTGTTAATATTATTGACAGTCACGTCAATGCCACTTAGGGAAGGTGAAATGCATCAATGTGTCCGCTGTAGAGGGTACGTGAGAGTGTGTCTGCAGCAACGTTACTAACTGAATGTCTTGATCACAGATTGAGTTTAAAAAGAGATGCTTGCAGTGTGGGGGTGTTATCCTACTTATGCCATTTGTCTTTAACCACCAAGTTTGCTTTAAAAAAAAGAAAGAAAGAAAAAAGAAAACTTATATAGACAGATTCTGTTTGTGCATACAATTGCCACGTTGTTGTTCACGTGTTGAAATAACACAACTGGAGTTTGAATAACTACATATAAAGCCACCTGATGTCAATTTATTATTAAAAACAGCAGTAATCAGGCGGTATAGTGGTTAGAACGACAGTCTTTGAAAATGATCTCTCGAAATCCACTTAACTTGCTAGCGCAGGCTAACGTGCGCTAGCTTCATCTCACAGTTGACGTACACTCAAGTTTATGTTTGTCGCTAACGTAAGCCTTCTTCAAAGTTAACGTCCATAGTGCATTTCCCTCGTCCTTATTGGACACATTGGATTATACACCTAACTAGTGTGAACGTAAATCATAATCACTAACGCTAAAGTTATAACTCAATAACATCGACACAGCATGCAAAACTTCACGCTGGAGAATAAAGTTGAGTTGTTTAAGTTGCGTTCGTGATGGTAATTTAATATTGATATATCGAAAGAAAACACGTAGATAATCATTGTAATAGGGGAAATGAATAACTTTTAAGTTATAGGATAATTTGACAACTGTGCCCATGCCTTCTCTGGGATGAAAGGGAACTTTTGTTGACTCCTACAATGGGTCAGCGGTTACCCACGTAGCAGCCTTTGCTAACCACAACAACTATAGATACCCATCTAAACCAGGTAACTTCACTAGCAAGATAGCTGATCTTTAACTTTTAAAAGGAACAAATCAAAACACAATTCTTTCACAGAACCTAACCAAGATTACTACAGCAACAGGAACCCTGAAATAAGACAGGCCCGGGTATTGCAGTGTTCTCAAATCTGAATCTGAAAACCTCACAGACATGCAAGTCGAACGGTCTTCTAGAAATACCATGTTACGCCAACCGGTTACAACCCTCAAATATTAATGTTTGGTTTCCTAATTCAAGATATTACGTGAATCAGTCCAGGTTATATTCGGTAAGACTTACCTGGCGGTGTTTCCCGTAGACAGCTATCCAAACACAGCAAGTCAAAGATCAGAAAACGTGAAAGTTTAAAGTCTTGTTGACAGCATCCTTCACAGATCCGCCATCTTCATTGAGCTGGCTATTGATGTTGCTGGCTCGCGACTCTTTACTGAAACTCAGGAGCGTACCATGTACGGCAAAGATAATGGGGATACACCCTGATATGTGAAACCACAAATAAGCTATTTCTGTGACAAACGTACAATCAGTATGTGAAATATGCATTCTTTCACCGACTAATCCATACTCGATGTATCAAAATACGACAGTGGTTTCACATTGTCTTTTAGAATAGAAAAATGCAATTCATAACCCCCATAAAAACATGAAGTAGTGGTGTTGCCTAAGCGAGAGCACCTCCTTTTCCCCTTTTTTTCAGGTGAGGGGCACCCGTTTGTGTAGGGGCACCTAAAAGGGTCCGTGGGTAAATATGGAGGGAAACAGTGGATTTCTGTTACGTTCGTGGCGTGCAATGAAACGTGCAGCTCGGGTGTAACGTAATATGTTTCCCATAATAAGACATTAGGGTAATTTCAGTACTGTTGGGACAGAGTTTACTTAATCACATGTACATACTTGGCTGTTTTATAGCTTGTTAGGTTCTGTCGTAGCCAGATTGCAAAAATCGCAAGTTAGTATTCTAGGCAAAAACTACTGTGGTGTGTCTCAAAGAAGACTCGTTTCTTGATGATTTCTGTCATTCTGGTCAGCATGCTAATTACTATGCGCATGACAATAACACTCTTGTATTCGAAAAGTGACAATTTAAAATCGCCTTGTCAGTTCTCCTTACTAGTCACAAGATAGAAGCACGAGAGTTGCCAAAATGTAGTTGGAGAGCTCCATCTAGTGTTCAAGCTGATTGTCACCGGCCCAAACCAATGACTAGGTGGTCGAAACAGAAACCCAAATTGTCACAGCTGTAGGCAGCCGGGGATCACAGTGAAAATAGAATATGGGGGATCAAAAGACAAAGGCCAAACCTTTGCTCATAAATAAACACATAAAATATGTGTGTATATTGTCTAAACTATAACTATGTCTTAATGTTGCTCAGAATAGCTTTCGGTGCTTTTGGTCCCCATTCTATTGTGTCCTATGTCTAAAGCTTCCGGTTCCTGGTATACAGATCACAAACTCCCTGTCATGGTCTCTTAACTTTACCTGCATCCTCAAAAAAAACTTAACAAATACTCTTATTTTGAGAGGGCTAAACACAGCCTTGGGGTGGGGAAAAACACTGGCTAACTTTTACCGCTGCACGATAGAGAGTGTCCTGACTGGATGCATCAGTGTGGCTGGAAAACCTGTCGTCCCATGATTTTAAACTGCTGTCGAGAGCTGTCAGGACAGCATCTAAAGTTATAGCAGCTGACCTGCTCCAGCTCCGGACCATCAACTCCACCCGCTGTCAGAGGGCGGAATCCACTATTAAACATGCTAGCTACCCAGCTCGCTCTTTTTTCTCCCTGCTCCCCGGTTACCAACAGTTTTTTCCACAAGCTGATCGAATTCTAAACGGCCAGTGACCTGTGTTTGTGGCTGTACATTGTACTCCAGCTCATTTGCACCTGGTACCCAGCACCACAAGCACTATTTGCACTTATATGCCAATGTATATGTTTCCCTAAACATATGTATTGTTTTTATTATTTAATTAATTGTAGGACTCGCTTTTTATAATCCAGTGATTGATGTATGTATTCTGGCTTTGCATGCGTGTGTGTCTCATTAAGTGCATACCTGAATGCGCCATTTACTGGCATGCATACGATGTATGAATGATCAGTATGTCAATATGAGTATGCACACTGTTGAACAATCTTGTATCGACCAATTTCTATTTACTGTCATCCTTCCCCCCCGAACCTGTATGTCAGCAACTGTGGCAGAAGAATTTCACTGTATTGCAAAGTATGACAAAACTGAACTGAACTGTACTCGCATCTTACAGTCCCCCTGGCAGTGACGCAAGATTAACACAGATGGCGTGTGCATCTGTCTATCCGTTGACTGTGTACCTACTTTCACTTTGACAGGCCCAGTTGTAACCTTTACAGAGTAATGCAATTTGGTGGCGAAGAAAAAAAACTCCTTTATGCAGTCAGGCGCTTAAAAACAAAACTTAACACCACTTAACAGATGAATTTTGGCTTGACAACAAGTAGACACTTTAAGGAAATGACATAGTGTACTGAATTATCTTTATTAAGTAAACTCTACATTTCAATATTGCTTTATGTTTATGTTTTTGTTTTTCTTTCTTATTCTAAATTACATCCGCTTGCACAGTTTTTTTTATATTTATATACTTTTCAATCAAGCTACACTTTGAAGAATACAAAAATATCACAGTACATTTTCTACTCAGTCATTCTCCACCAGTGAGTTCCAGAGTGGAGGCTGAGTCTCTTTGAACACAGGAATCTGGCAATGCCCCCTTTTGCAAAACACCTGACCACATTTAAAAAGATAAAGAAATGACATACCGACAACAAGACAGAAATAAAAAAAAAAGATGAAGGTCAGAGAAAGGGAGCAAAGTGAAAAAAATAAAAACACAGAGAGAAGATTTAAAAAAAAATCAGCAACAGGGCTAGACCAGTGGTGGTGCAACCATGATTTTCTGTCAACGGAGGGCAAGAAAATCAGAAGGCAGACATTCTGTCAAGACAGAAAATGGACAGATTAGAAAGAGACGCCAAGAAAAATAGGTGGCGTTTGGTCCAGCCAGACTCTTGTGTTCTAAGAGTGTAGACTCACCTCCAACATGTGATTGGAAAGAGGAGCTCACAGGGCACTCATATGTTGCATTCACTCAATTCAGTTCAAACAGCACTCAGCAGACACACCATTTCTATACAAAATATCAAAAACAAAAATAGAGGAAAAGCAAACAAACAAACAAACATCAAAAGAATCCTCACCCGTACTTGAGATAATTGTTTCATATTAAACTTTTTTTTTCCTTCTGGATGTCTTAAACAAACATTGTTTTTGTTTTGTTTTTTCATTTTTTTTCTCTTGTTTTTTTTTTTTTTTTAACATCATTAGATGACCCCCGAGTTGAAATCCTTGATGACCGGCGGAGAGCCTCTCCTCCAGGACCGAGGAATGTTGCAGTATGAATCTTGACGTATAGTGGTTTTGTTAATGTAACCAACCAACCAACATCAACACAAATGGATGAATTTCAGTCCTTACTTTCAAGGAACTACATTTACAAACTCCGCCACAACTAGGCTTTCAGGAAAGGAGAGGAAGGGAGGGGAGGGGAGGGGAGGGCGCAGGGATTTTTGGGGAGGCAGGACCTTCCACCCAGTTGTGAAAGAGGACACCTTGAGCAGTTTGGCAGATGAACTTCAAGGAGTAACTTTATGTTACATGAAGAAGTCACACAAATATTAGACACAATAGAAGGGTCAGAACAACAGTAATCATAAACAACAAAACACTACTAATAATATAATCAGTTCGGGCTCCCTTGGCTGTTTGCAACGACTCAGGCTCGTCTGTGGACTCCACTGGGCCCCAGATCCGTGCCATCATCATAGAGTCTTATGCGACAGGACGACAGGAGAGTGTGTGTGTGTGTGTGTGTGGGTGGGGGGGGTCTCCGTCAGTGGAGTGCTGCCTGTGAGCTGGGTATCTCATCAGCTGGGAGGGCACCGAGGAGGAGAGGGGGCTGTCCGGGTTGGGTTAAAGTTAGGGCAGGATAAGAGTGGCCCCATGGGAGTGGCGGACATGGCTCTCCGTGCCCCAGTGTCATGGCAGCGGTGGTGACGGCGCAACGGTGGTGGTGGTGATGGTGGTGGTGGTGGTGGCAGCACCAATGGCAGCGGCTCCTCCAGCCGAGGTCAGGGCGAGAAGGTGGCCATCTCCAGGGAGATGCGCTGCCACAGTTCCTTGGTCTGCTTGCCGCGCTTCAGGTTCTGCAGCACATCATTGAACTGCATCATGCCCACCGGCGTCAGACAGAAGGCCCCACGTGCGCTTCGGATGATGTTCACGAAGTCGTCATAGTCCGCCGGCGTCAGGTGGATCAGCCGGTGGTGGATGTACTAAGGAGACAGAATAAAGTCAGTCATCAACACTTAACAATAATTCAGGTCAACACCTATTATTCACTTTTTCAACTCCGCTCCTGTCAGTTTCTTTTTCACATTAACTTTCAAATACAAAAAAAGGAAAAAAAAATTTTATCAACCATGTACCAGCTCTTTTCCAAAATACTCCTCACTGAACTCTACAGTAAGGCAAAGTTTTTTTTTTTTTTTTTAACAAAAGCTGGAACTATGACTGCAACTGATTTAACTACATAAATCGGTAATTCTTTGAGATCAAATAAGATCTTTTAATGCAAAGACTACAGCCATTGCCCTGGAGCTCAACAGGCCCAAGTGAGTGTGAGTGTGAGGCAGTGTGGCATTGTAATGTGGTGGTGCCGACCACTGCCTGGCTCCTGGTGTGAGTGTGGAGCATATGGAAGGCATTTTCCCCCCACTGTGCTCTTAGGAAATGACTCAGTGTAGGTCACAGTACATTTCCTCTCGAGCACGACCTTGGGATACCTCATCTCGACTGGCTCGACTACATACACATATATGGAGGCTCCACTGCTGCTTGGACAGCTTGGAGATTAGGGAGTAGAGTTGGCCTACCCTGAGGTCTTAAAATTGTGTACTTAACTGATACTGGGGGAAACAGGACGGCTTTTTAAAGGTTGTCAACAAAAACGAGAAGACAGAGGATGAACACAAGTAATTCTCATGCCGTGGTTGATAAAAATGAAAAGTTTTTGGCATATCAGCTTTCAAGAGTCTTCCAGCTGAATTTTCATCAGGGGCACTGAGGACTTTGCCAAAAAAAAAGGATTGAGTGAAACTGACAGAGGGAGAAAAGTATGGACGAAAGGAACATAATGGAGTTGGTTGGTGTGAGTGCACTCAAGTGTGTGTCTGCCTGTCTTCAAGTGTGTGTGTGTGTTTCCAGCCAACAGCTTTTGCTCTCTGATCTGTCAGATCCTGTTAGATGCTTTTACATCACGGCGCACCAGGCTTGGAACACATGGAGGCTCTAATCTTTGGATTTAATGCTCTCGCCTTCATGCACAATTTATACACGTGGTGAACTATGCAGACTCCCTCGCCCTTTTCCTTTCTCTAGATCTGTCTCCTCTCAGAAAAGAAGTCTTATCCCCGGTCAGCTCTTCAATCAGCAGACACCCTCATCCTGATAACCCCCCCCAAACCCAAACACACACATACACTCTCACCCCAAACTCATTGCATCATATTAAAATCAAGCTAATGTCAGTAGTGCAAATTTTAACAAACTGTCTTGGGTAAAGTCATAAGAGAGCACAAAGATTTAAATAGGAGACAAGGAACAGAGACCCAAATGGGGCAAAGGACCCAACGCAAACAACAGAGACCCAAACGGAAATAAGGATCCAACGCAAACTAACCTGCTTCTACACCTTTCTAATTTGGTTGTGCAGACTCACCACTGGGCAGCAATCAAAGAAATGGTTTGGCCAGCTGAGACACACACACACGCACACAGTTTGATACTCTGGCTAAATATTTAATCAGACTAATGACAGACGCTGACTATGTTTACATGCACTTAAGTATCCCAAATATGATCGGGATATTAAGTATCCCGGCTTTGCGTTTGTGCATGTAAACATCTTTTCTTAATTCAGTATCCAGAATAAGCCCTTATGATATGCTAGGTGGAGTACTCCGAAAGAAACCGCGATACTGTAGCATCTTCTGCAACACCTTTTCCCAATTTCTAACAGTTGCAGAGAAAGACTCTAGAATGCGATGTGGGAGATGGAATGGTGAGCCAAGCGCCAAGACAATCAAGCGGCGCTCTTTAGAACCCATGGAGAGAACACCGCCAAGAATGGTATAACCGGAACAGAATATTAGAATTCATCATGTAAACAGGGATATGAATTACCCAATTTCTCTGTATTCATGTAAACACTTCATCCTGAATGTGATCAAAACCAGGATAAGCCTCATTTTTTGGGATACTGAAGTGCATGTAGACGTAGTCAGTGAGCTGGGGACACGCCATGGGATCTGGGGAGCCCAGCTTTGGGTGAATGGAAGATTCTGTTGTGTGAGGATACTTATTTTTAGTTCCTGTTTGTTTCTCAGTGTAGTATGCATGCACTCCTTTGAGGATGCAAACGTGTAGGTTGTGGGTGGTAGAAAGGAAACAAGAAAGCAGGCATCTGTGTTTGTGTGCGTGTGTGTGTGTTGTGTCGTACCTGCAAGTAGGCCTGCTGGCAGCGCTGCACAAGCTGATGGAAGGCGGGCGTCCGTAGGTGGGCATGAATGTGTGCCGGGTTGAGCCGCTGCAGCGCCTCCATGATGATCTCCTGCAGCACGAATGGGCTAAGCACGCCTTTGGCAGCGCCAACACAGAACTGGTACACGTAATTCACACCTGCAGCCCAGCAGAGGAGGCAGAGGCAGAGAGAGAGAAAGAGAGAATAAGAGTGAGTGAATTAGTGTGTGTGTGTGTGTGTGTGTGTGTGTTTGTGTTGAGGAGATAGCGGGGTTGGTCTAAAACAAACGGATGGAGGCTTAGTCCAGAACCTGGGAGGAAAAGATTGAATTTTCAAAGGGTCCTGCAGGGAGAGGAAAATCTGGGACCGCACTGTGAGACCAATCCTGCTCTTCACTGTTTTGTTATAAATGCTTGATGCCTCCAGCTTGTAAAACAGATGTCAAAATATCTGTGCGTGAGCCCGTTTTCCCTCTAAACCACTGCATATTCCACCGCTTCTCCCACAGTGGTAAACACAGTGGAGCTGGCTCATGTTTTATACATATCCCTGCGCTTCTCTTCTTCCGGCAAGGATGGGCGTTTATGATGCTGACAACGTTAATCTGCATGTCAACCGCATTTCCACAATGCACTGTTGGCTCACCGAGACGCGCCGCCAGCCCAAGGAGCCACTTGACGTCCTCCGTGTAAGGGGGGCTACGCGAGAAGTTGTTGGGGTGATCGTTGTGCGCCCTCCTCCCCAGCATCTCCAGAGCGAGCATACCTGTCCGAGAGACAGACTCGAGTGACTACGAGTGTCAGACCAAACCAACATAGGCACACGAGTACCTTGCAAAGAAAGATATTTTAAGTGCCGCTCTCCTTCATTAATAAACAGGACTCCCTTTAATTTTAAACACCCTTATATTGTACACTATGCCAAATTAATTAGTGAACACAATGTGTTTATTATTAAAGTGACAACTCTTATAATATTCAACAAGTTACTTAATATATAAATGCGCCTGAAGTCTCTTGATAAATTAGAGCTGGAATATGAACAAATTGAATAAATTCATTTTAGACTAAAATATTACAATTGGCCTCTTGAATTGTTCTATGGTCTCGTATCATTTAGGATTTATCTCACTCTCTTGTACATGCGGCACATTCCCGCAGCTTTATACCATAATCCACTCACCGACTCTGTAGGCTGAGTGCAAGTAGTGCAAACCCTGCTGGCTAATTGGCTGGCTGTGCTGTTCGTCCTCCGTGGGAAAGGGCGCACTGACCAATGAGGTGGGCTGGGAGGCGAGACCTGGTAGTGAGGCTCCCTGAATAGCCTGAATGGTAGAGCCTGAGTGCACCCCACCTGTTTGGAGGGAGAGGGAGAGAAACAGAGAGACAGACAGAGACAGAGAGGGAGTGAGGAAGAGAGAGAGAGAGAGAAAGAGTGAGACAGATGGCTGAAAATCGCAAAGGAACAGACAGCATGCTATTATCCCTGAGCTGCAGCAAACCTTTACTGCACCCGCTTCAAAGGTTTATCATGCTCTCAGCTTCTCCCAGCCATACACCTGAGAGATGTTTTATTGAGATAGGTGGAAAGCTAGATTAGCGTTGTGAGGACAGTGCACTTGAGAGCAGGTAAATACACACAGCGGTATTTCGAAATATTGCTTTTGGGCTCAAGGTGGATATGAAACAAAGACCTTGGCATTCACACTCAACCACTTTAAAAATACACCTAAGCATTTGATACAGAGTTTTTTTGGTTTATACTGGGAACTCTCAGCAGACACAATCACACTCTCTGCTATTATAAAACGTGCACACACACACACAACACACACACACACACACACACACACACACACACACACACACACAGACCTGCTACAGTGGTGCTAAGTGGTAGCCCCGTCTCGGTGTGGTAGGGGTGGACGGTGATCTGGGTCATGGACGGCACAGGGACCCCTGGGAAGGTGACGGCGGTGGCTGCCATCGGGGGGCCAGTAGCCACGGAGAATGGGTACTGGGCACCAATAAAGGCTGGGTGCATCCCCTACGCAACACATACACACTTGCAGAGTTAAGAGACCATCCTGGCAAGTACTTCCAATGGTCTGTTGTGTCAACTGCAGTTAGAGGATCACTGTGTTTTCATAACTATGTTTGGAAAGCCATGAAAGATTAATGAACTACTATCAGCAAGCGAAAAAAATTTTGAACTTCATTTCAGTTTGACTCGCATAAGTCTAAACTGGCTACTACTTGTGCTCTAGCAACAGCCCTGCATTATACTACTGGGTCATATGTAGCTATGCTAACACTGCAGGTCATCTCAAGTCTCACCTGTGGATATGCAGCCCCCGACACTGGGAAGACAGCGGGCCGCGGCACATGCTGGAGAGGGTGGCCCAGATACTGGGAGGTGCACACGGTGGGCAGGTGGGCCTGGATGGTGGTGTAGGGATGAAGCCCTTGCGTGTGCGCCATGGCCGAGCCAGGCAGCGTGTGCGACTGGTAGATGGTGGACCCCACCGAGATGACGGGCACCACGGCGGCCGCCGTGACCGACGCCGTGACCGCTGCCACGCCCTGCGAGTCCATGGCGCCGCCGCCTTCCAGCGCGCCGCAGCCCGACTCCGGAGGCCGCCGGGCCGAGCCTCCGTTGGCCCCGCAGCGTGCCGGCACCTCCCGCTGGCCACTCGAGCCGCCCCCGACCGTCTGCTCGTACAACCAGTACCACTGGTGCGCCACCTCGAACAGCACTTCAGGGTACACACCCCCGCCTTTGGCAGCCTCTTCCACCGCCATGCAGGCCTTCTCCAGCATCACGTTGTCCTGCAAGAACACAGGATATAAGGTCAGTATACTGCACAGATGTATTCTATAGACCTTGTATAGGCTTTCAGATATTTAAATCACACATGTTAAATTACAGCTCCTTCAAACTATACAGATTATATAGAGCCTGTTTTCTTCATGTGGAGAATCAGACCTTATATTAGACATATTTTAAAGAGAGCTTCATGGTGAGCTTCTAGTGCGAACAAATACTTTGGGTCCAGAACTAGGATTACTCCCGTGTCTGGGGAGCCTGGTTTATAAATCTGATGCGTGACTAGACTGGTAAACAGAGCATGATCAATCTTGAGTCAGTGCTGATGGGAAAAGGAACCATAACACAGGACCAGATGCCTGAAATCCATAGGTGCGTTCCCAAAACCATAGCTGCTAACCACTTGGAACTGAATTGCAACCAATAGAGTTTTTAAATTAGTTAGCAACTATGATTTTGGGGAACGCACCCCAGCCTAGTGGGAAGCCTAGTGAAGAAGTGGACTGTAGTGCAGCGGAGTACAGCGGTGTTAATGCATCCAGCGGCCCCACCTGTTCCTTGCACTGCACCAGGGCCCTCTGGATCTCGTTGGGGTTGAGTGCGTGGGCGTGGGGCAAGCAGCTCAGTGCTAGCTCGGCCGCCGCACGCACCATGTTGGGGTCACGGGCCCGCGACGCCCGGTCTGCCAGCGAGGCCACCTCGGGAGGGGTGAGGTGCCCATCCCAGCATTCTACCAGAATGTTGAGGGCGGCGCTCCCAATCTCCATGGCCTGACCTATAGGAGAGCACACACTGCATCAGCGGAGGAAACTCATTGCTGATTTCTGCCTATGTGTTGGCATGGTGAGGTTTGGCCATGAAGTCCATTACACGTATTGTTAATAGTTGGATTAATAAATTAAAACAGCACTGAACTGAAAGTGCGGCCGTCACTGAAAATTACAGCACAATTAGCTCAGGCCCCAAGACAAGCTAAAAGTCACTCTAATGAGCACCATTGGCTCATGACACCACTCACTACACAACAATCTACTCTGGAACTTTGAGTTCGGTAGCTTAGCAACAGCTACTGCTAACTATCTCTTCCTATTAGGAAACCTTGACAAATTAGACGGAAGGGCTTTCAAAGCAACCATGTCCAATTAAAAATCCAACTGCACCCAGACAGATAGATTTTAGCATTAGCCCAACTCATTTCCTGTGTAGCTCTCCAGGCTGTGGTTTGTGAGGACGCTATTCTGTAGCTTATATTACATTACTTGCAGCTAGACTGGACAATGATGTATAATTTAGATTAGTTGTGCACTAAGATTATCCGTTTCATCCGCTGATCATTTTTAAAACGAGAAATCCCACAACATTCAACCAAATACACGTGTGCATACAAACACACACACACACACACTAAAAAACCTCACTGAAACAAATGCACAGATTGACAGACACGCACACACACACACACACACACACACACACACACACACACACCTGTGATCCAGGACACATGGGAGGAGTAGGTCCTGGACAGCCAGTTGGGCGACACGAAGTTGTGCAGGCCCAATGCGTACAGGCCGATCTCAAAGGCACAGAGGTGCAGGTTGCGGTGGGGGCCCTGGTGGCCGCCACTGGCCGAGGGCTGTGTGAAGATGGACGTAGAGCTGTTGCCGCCTGCCTTGATCAGCACCGTCTTGGCCAGCTCAAAGTAGAAGTGAGCCGCCGCCTCTGAGGGCTGATTGGGCACGTGCGGCGCGTGGCACTCGGGGCGGCGCCCTTTATACCTGCACAAACACGGACACAAGCATGAGCTACTCCACCTTTAGGGTCCACTGAGCAACAGCACCTTTATGCACCTTTGAGAGGTTACACCGGTATGATCCACTAGGGGATTACAGCTCAACGCTTTGCTGAGAAATTACATCTGTGTGCTCCACTGAGTATGAATACACATGAATATGCTGTTTACTTGCATGCTGGCTCACCTGCTGGTGTCGGTGCTCTTGGCCCTGGCCCCTCCCCCGGCCCGACGCGAGCCGCTGGACGAGGACGAGCCCAGCGAATCGGAGGAGGAGCTGCTGATGCTGTCGCTGTCCTGGCCCCTCCCCCAGGAGGCGGCGGCCCAGCCCCCGCGCAGAGGGCGGCGGCTGAGCGTGGGCGAGCTGTCGGAGGTGGTCTCCGGTGCGCTGCTGTCGATGCTCGCCATGCCTACACACAAGCACAGCAGTGCACACAGCCAGACAAGGAGGAGGAAAAGGCAAACACACAGTCAACAATTCAATTCCATTCAACTGAATTTTATTGATACAGCCCCTTTCACGATAGTGTTGTCTCATGGCGCTTTACAGAAGGAGCAACTAAGAGCAACAGAGGCAAGGAAAAATTCCCTTATGTTTAGTTAGTCTAGGAAGAAACCTTGGGCAGATCCACGACTGGGGGCTAACCCAACTGGCAGGGGTCATGCAGGAAAAAAAAGTAGTAGTAGTAACCAACAAGTTGTCTATGGTTTTAACTAGCGATCATAATAGTTCCAGAATATTCTAATAACATTATATGGTAAACAATCCATAGGCGGTTATCAAGAATCATGGCTGGACAGTGTAGTAGTAACCAGACATAATGTTAAAGTCAAGCAGTAAGATGGATCACGGGGGTAACAATAAGGATCTATTTGACAGTGCCATTGTGAGTGAGTGTGTGTGTGGGGGGGGGTGTCAGACACAAAACCTCAGGGAAGGGGAGTCGGTCCTGGCAAGGGCATCTAGGAACAGCACAGAAACTCATGACTCTTGAACGGAAACTCTTGCTCCCAAATGTGAATGTTATATAGACCTTTTACTGTGTACACACTAGATCCATCCATCTGAATCTATACGACTCCATAAAACTATGGAGTCATCACACTACACTGATAGTAATTGGACGGCTACTGCATGTCGCATCTGAATTACTAATGTCTTGTACTCGTTCCATCATCACAGAATTTTACGCCACTTGTTATCTAGGATGTCTAGCGAGTGAACAAGGTGAGGGACAGGTGAGGGACAACGAGGCGGGCTGCCCACCTGTGTGCTTCTTCTTCTGCCGCACGGGGGAGCCCCAGCAGCGCCCGCTATAGGCCCCACGCCCGCCGAGTGCCAGACGGCTGGGCACCGTGCCCTCCGGCTTGAAGGGGGCCGCCTCGTTCGGCTGCTCACATGAGGAGGGTTGTGCTCCGTCTGCCAAAACCAGGAGAGGGTGAGAGAAGAGATACATGGAAAATAAGAGAGATAGAAAGAAAAAGAAGGAAAAAAAAAAAAAGAGAGAGAGAGAACGCCTGGAGCCTGGCTGCTACAATTGTGGAGAGGCGGCTTGTGTACAAAAGCCATATACACTCACACACAATCCCACAATCACACAACAGGCTTTTAGCATTAAAATTTCATTGCCATGCTATTCTCAGAGGGAGGTTAAGTAAGCACAGGCTGGCATAGCCCCCAGCAAGAGCATCAGGTCTCTGGAGGTCAGCTCAGGTAACCCTCAGAGCGCATGGGCCTCTCTATGTCAGGAGTGCAAGCCTATATATCTG
Source organism: Tenualosa ilisha (assembly GCA_015244755.2). Taxonomy (NCBI): domain Eukaryota; kingdom Metazoa; phylum Chordata; class Actinopteri; order Clupeiformes; family Clupeidae; genus Tenualosa; species Tenualosa ilisha. The sequence goes on along the minus strand of PYXC01002282.1, from coordinate 883,119 downwards.
CATGCGCACCAGTGTACCAACGCATGGCATGTTATGGAATGTGTGGGACTTAAGCATGCAGTTGGACGTGTTCTGATGTTAATGCATCCATCTGTAGCAGTGTCAAGGGATGCACGCACACCCATCTATTAGTTCGATCCTGGATCAAACATATGTGGCAAACCAAGAAAAGGAATATCCACCCACTGATTCTGCTCCCAGTTTACACATCCATTTGTCCCATTTCATTTTGTGTACTGTTTATTTCTGCACTGTTTATGTACCTGCCTCCTGCCCTCAATCTGTCCGCTTCAGCTCATGTGTATCTGCTTTCAAACTGTGAAGCTGTGTTTATGGACCCATCTATGCCCATCCAGTTACTAGTTCAGGTCTGTAATCATTTCTTTGCTTTCAAATGTATTTGTGTTTGGGCTTAGACTCCAACAGTTCTCTGTTTATGTTCAAAACTTTCTTTTCCAATGTGTTTTTGTGTGGGTTCTCTGCCCTCACCTTGTTCTCTGCTCTCGTTCGCGATGCCCTCTCCTGTAGCTGCAGCGGCGGCTGCCGTCGTGGTCACCGCCGCGTTCTGCACCGTGCCAGCTCCCCCCAGTGCCCCCTGCTGACCGGAGGAGGTGCAGCCGCCCGCCACGCCCTGGGCCGAGGGCGACGCCACGCCGGCGGCGCCGCTGGTCGCCACAGGGGCGGTGGCCGAGGCGGCAGCGCCGTGTTTCGAGACGCCGCCGCCGGTGGCCCCCGCGGAGGCCGAGTGGGCCGAGTGCGAAGAGGAGGACGAGGTGTGCGCGTGGGCGTGGGCAGCCGAGTGCTTGGACGGGCTCTTCTGGCTGCCGGCCGCCGGCTTGCTGGAGTAGAACGAGCTGAGAGTCTGGGGCTTGTGGGTCTGGCTCTCACGGTCCAGGAGCTTGTCCAGAATCTGAAGGACAGAAGTGGGGAAGAGAGAGGGAAGCAGGCAGGCAGGCAGGCAGAGAGAGAAAGAGAGAGACAGAGAGAGAGAGAGAGAGAGAGAGAGAGAGAGAAAAGAGAGAGAGAGAGACACAGACAGACAAAGAGAGAGAGAGAAAGAAAGAGGTTATTTCGGTGTCCTATTCTTCAGCATCATCCTCTTCCTTTTAATGGTAACAACAAGTGTACTTAGCTGAAGGGAATTCAACAGAATTGAGTTCAGATGAAAATGAAAGAGGGGAGAAAATGGAGTGAAAAATGAAATTGTCAGGGACAGATGAGGAGCACAAAAAACAGACAGGAACGAGACTGATCCCCACAAATGGAGATGAAACAGGGCAGGGAGTCCAACAGTGGATAAGAGATGGAGAGTGAAAGCACACTCATACAGACACACAGAGTGAGACAGCACGAGATAGGAAGACGGGGATTAATGACAGACAGAACATAGACTCACTCTGAGACAGATGGCGCAGGATGAGTGTGTGTGCGTGTGTGTGTGTGTGCGTGTGTGGGCGCAAGCACGTGAATGAGAAACAGAGTGTGAATTAATATGTGTGTGTGTGTACGTGTGTGAAAGAGAATGGCAGGGTGTGTGAATTAAAAAGAGCATGCGTGTGTGAGTGTGTGAATGACAGAAAGGATGTCTGAATATTTCTGTGTGTGTGTGTGAGATGCGTGAGTGCATCATGGCTGGTGCTGGCTAACCTTTTTCAGCTTGCTCTGGTCATCTTTGTAAGTGATCATGAGAGCCAGAGCCAGGTCACCCTTCTCCCTCCTAGTGCCCTCACACAGTAGAGGATGCTCCGCCTCACTCACTGTGGTTTTCATGCCTGAGAGAGAGGGAGAGAAAGGGGGTGGGGGGGTGGAGAGAGAGAGACAGAGGGTTGAGAAATAACCAGTATGAAAAGGAATGGCAAGAAATATAATATCAAGACATGTTCTTCAAAGAAATGCAAGAGGGCAAAAAAAGCCCCTATAATACAACTTCTGAGACAGAAAGAGAAGGAGGGAGAAAGAGAGAGCAAGAGAGAGAGAGAGAGAGAGAGAGATGATCAAAGAGGCTAAGGGAGTTTGGAAAGACAGTGGGCGGTAGGAGGTGAGGCAAGAGTCATGGGCGACAGCAGAGTCAGATGAGGCCATGAACACGACCTGAGAAAGAATGTTCCAGTGAGGAAAGGATAAAGCACAGAGAGATGGGAGAACGGGTTTGTGTATGTTACAGAAAAAAACAAATCCTATGTGTGTGTGTGTGTGTGCATGTGTATCTGAATGTGTGTGTAAATATATACGTGTGTGTGTGTGTGTGTGTGTGTGTGTGTGTGTGTGTGCATGTGTGTGTGTGTGTGTGCATGTGTGTGTGTGTGTGTGTGTGTATGTGCGCATGTGTGTCTGAAAACAGTGTATCTAAGAGCGCCAGACTGTGAGAAAAAGGCTCGCTGGTCTCAGGGGAAAACTAGGAGGCTTTTTTGTGTTCTGCGTTTGTGTGCCTCGCTGTAAAATTAGCAAATGAGAGTCCTCACTCTCCTCCCTCCTCTTACCCAGCGCCGCCACAGCAGCCTCAAAGCCCAGCTCCTCGTCACCCGGCATCTCCGTGTTCCGGTTTCGGCTGGGGGGACGTGAGCCCGTGGGAGACACCGCTGTTTCCAAGACAAAAGCGCCCGAGAAGCATAAAATAAAAAACAAAAACAGAAAAAGAGAGAGAGAGAGAGAGAGAGAGAGAGAGAAAGAGAAGGAAAAAACAAAAAGTAGACAGGATGAAACATTAAGTGTGAGGATCTGAGACAGAGCATTTGCCATTTGCAAAATCTTTTCTGCTGGATCTTCACAGCCCCGATGACAGCCGGAGAGCTTTTGTCTCTGAATCCTGTCTTGTGGAATCTTCCAGATGAATGGGAGTATGGAGGAGGGGTTAATATGTGCACTGCTTGTTTTGTGCAAATGCGGATGGGTTGAGGGGCTTAAGGGTGTGAACTAGTCTGCATAAACACACTTCTATGCTTGCATTCTATATATAGCTTTAAAATACTGTATGTATATATACATATAGTATGAGCATGTTCACTTCTGTTGTGCATATTTTTGCATGTACATTTATTTATGTTGTGCACCTTTGTGTGTACCCCCGTGAAAAAGGCAATTACCAACTGCTATCAGAAATGGACTCTACCATTACAAAACAATACTAAATTCAGTGAAAATCAAGAAAATATTAAACTGTTGGCATACATTTACATGTATGCATTTAGCAAAATTCTATCTATTTATCAGCTACCAATTATTGTACATCAGGGATTGTCTCTCAAAAAGCAACTTAGGGTTAAATGCCTTGCTTAAGGCAAGCCGAGCATCCTACTAGCATGCTAGCCAGGTTCCTTAACTGCTATGCTACCACCGTCCCATATCTACAACATTTGTGACTGAGTGCAGTGTAGGGATTTGGCGTGGATCACCTGGGGTGCAGAGCACATCAAATATGAAGCTGGCCAACATGAGGGGCAGCACGGGCCGGTAGTCGCAGAAGTTGCCGTCGCGCAGCTGTTCGGCCCGGTCGCGGATCAGACTCATCTCTACCACGCCCAGCGGGATCTTCTTCAGCAGGGCCACCACCTCCGACTCCTGGTACGCCAGCTTCACCTGTACCAAGAGAGACCAGTATTTAGAAGACAGGAAGAAAGAAAGAAAGAAAGAAAGAAAGAGAGAAAGAAAGAGAGCAAGAGAGAGGGAGAGGAGAGAGAGAGGGAGAGAGAGAGGAGAGAGAGAGGGAGAGAGAGAGAAGGAGAAGAAAGCAGTGTCCTTAATGGTCACAGTATTTCTACCCAATAAGCCTTCAAAGAAAGTAGCCATTCCCCAAGACATGGATTGGTCTTGTAACCACACTTGAAACTCAGACTGAAAAGTAGACAGTGTATATCTCTATCTCTACCTCTATCTCTTGTCTTGAAATGCTGCTGACAGTGGCTGTCATGGGAGCTTGTGCCAGGACAGAAACTGGCAGGCTCTGCCCTACCCTGCTAAACAGAGGCTTCCACACCGCTACCGCCAACGCCACCCACCCCCCCACAGCCGTCCCTGGATGCCTCTGTTATGCTAGTCTGCTCACAGACATTCCTGGTCGACTGCTACCGCCACAACTAGAGTCGGGCTTTAAATTTCCTCTGCCTGAGCCAAGCACAGGGAGGGGGATACTGCTGACATGATATTCCATTAGAACAACAGTTATGAGTGGAGTGTGAACATTAGTCTTTCGCTGAATTCCCAGGGCACTTATATAGCGGAGTGTGGGATTAAAAGCCATATGTTGCATGAATGTTACAGAGAAACTCACAGACTTCAGGGGAACATTTAAAATCATGAGTGAAGGAAACTTAAAACAACAACGGATCATTGCCTTAACAAATAAAAAAAAGTGTTCCCACACTTCTGAAACGCTCTGTTGGCTCTTCTAAGTCAGATACATGCAACATATCTCTTGTATGTAAGTAAGTGTGTCACTTTTATTCGTAATCATACACTTCATCCATATGCACATATTTGCTAATCAGTAGGTGAGTATATTAATGATAGCCAATGGACACAGAGGCAATGCAGGTCTTACTCATCTTCAAGTTATACTGACGTCAGATGAAGAGCATATATTAAAACCAGGTGAGACTGTTATATCATCTGCTAATTAGAATAGGTTATTAAACACCTGATGAATAGGTTATAATACCATCATTTGAATAGACTGGGTCAGGTGAATAAGCCATGTTAACTTCATATAAAGAGGCCCCAGCTGAAAAACCCAGCCTGACCAGTATATGATGGTTTTGTTGATTTAAGCTATGTTTTCACTCACTGAGCTTGTTTGACCATCTTATGATGGTTTACTAGTTGAAGCTATGTTTTTGCGAGAGCTTTGCTGGTTTAGTTGGTTGACCCAGCTTATGATGGTCAAACTAGGCTGGTCCTTTTATCTAGAGATTGACTTGTCAATAAAAAAAAAAGCCAACAACCTAGGCTGATTTGTAGCTGTTTTTTTTCAGCAGGGATACTGAAGTCAGGTGAAAAGGTAACTAATGTCAAACGGGGGGCCAGTGGTCAGGACTGGGTCACCTCGAGGGCTTTGGTGGAGGCGGGGGGCCGTTGCAGCTCCAGAGAGAACATGCCCATGCTGAAGGCCAGGTTATGCAGCTCCAGACGCTCACTCAGCACCGTCAGCAGGAAGGCGGCTTTCGACAGCGTGTTGGTGGCCACCTGGGTCTGACGGCTCGTCGACACCTTACTCTTTTTGCCCTGGAGCAAGGAGAACAAGGGAGCATACATAAGAAGACAACAGGAACCATCCAGCACAAACACCCACTGTGATGAACAAATGAAACACAAACAGAAAACAAAGAGCAAGAGAACTGGAAAAAGGAGGAATTGTGCATATAATGCACCAGAATGAGAGGAACTAAATTAGAGACAATATACTGGTAATTGCAATACAAACCAATGAGAAAGTTATAGAACAGACAGATGTTGTTTCTAAAAAGACCATGCTGCTAAACTTCTTACTGCATAAGGCAAGTTGTCAACTGAAACAATGGACTCTGTGCACAGACAACCTAAATTCCCAGAAGGCCCTGGGTTCAGGATGGTCAAAAGTTTCTTGTAATTAGCTTTTACATTAGTAAACAATTGTATTCAGGCTAATAGCGAGCTAACTACAAAATGTACCCTAAACTGGCAAGGAAGAAGGAAAGCTTATTAGTTAGGCTTACTCTGGATAGTAAGATACTATAACTACATTACACAATACTTTTGCCTAATTTCTATCTATCCTACTGTATTTCACAAAAATAGACATTCACCGGAAAAGAGTAAACACCCTGAATGCAAGTCCTTCTGGGACTTTCCATCTGCTGTGCACAGAGTCCAAATGCCTACTATGTACTACTGGTATACTAATCTCTGCAGAAAGCAATGTGTGGTCTGCAATACATGAAAAACAGTACAGTAGCATATAGGACTCAATAAACTTTCAGTCACCTGAAGCACCTCTAGTCTATTAATTAATTAATGAGGGCACTGATCATGTGGTTAGTAGGCATCCTCTGCTGCTTGCATACCATGCTACATATTGGGGGAGTAGTGTATGGGGCTAAATAAACTTTGAGCCTGTCAGGTAGAGCACCCGCAGTTAATTCATTAATGGGGGAGGGGACAGGGCAGTAGTGTGTGTTGCACTGTGTACTGGGCCACATGCCATGTGTAACACAGCAGTATATTATTTTGAAAACAGTAAATGTCTCTGTTTTGTCAAATTAACACAAAAGTAGAATGACCACACATATTCCCAGTATAGAAAACAATCTGGAGATTGCATGCTCCAGGCTTCATACATGCTGTTTGCAATAAGTACTTTAACAGTATGCCATTTCGGAGTAGTACAGAGGTAAGCCATTTCGTACAGCAGTATACCATTTCGGAGTAGCACAGCAGTGTGCCATTAAAAAAAAAAAACAGTAAGGAAAGTTAAGAGATGAACAGGGGGAAAGAAGAGGCGGTTCTGGAGGGTACCTTTGTTTGTGGTTGCTCCACCTTCAGGTCAGGAGGATTGGCCAGCAAGTCACTGGCCAACTCCACAGCCAATCGGCATGCTTCATTGCTGTAGCCATGAGCATACAGTGCCTCAGCACATGCAAACAGCACCTGAGACCCACAGAGAAGAAGTCAATGAGCAGAACACTTTCAAATCACAGACAGTCACCCGCCGAAGTTACACAATTTTAAATGACTGATTTGACTGATTCATACAAGGGACACATGCTGTTCATACAAAAATACAACAAACCTAGCAACCAAAATGCATAAATGAGTCTGCCAGCTTGACGTAATTAAGTGAGAACATCTGGTGGTACCAGATGAAACACTGAATACTCACGACACCAAGGTAATGCTATCCATTAGCCTGAGAGTGCAGTTTAAGAATCTGGAGGATTGAAAGTGTGATCTAAGCGAATCCAAGTGTGATCAGAGTGAATCTCCAACCTCACCTCCATGCGTCCCTCCTGCTCCAACGGTTTGATGCCGGCGAAGATGTCTGGCTCCTCCTCGTGGTTACTGTCCGGGACGCCACGGTCCCCGCCCTCTTCCGAGGCAGCGCTCAGGTAGTAGGCCTGGTAGTCGTCCTCCCCGACCGGGTCTCCCCCAGCAGCTCCTCCAGCCACTCCTCCTGCCCCTTCAGGGGCCGAGGGCCCTGCAGCTGCAGCCCCACCGGCCCCCTCAACGTCCCTGCGGGCTCCTCGCGGTGGCTTACCCGTGACGGGGCCAGGATGATTGGGTGCCGCAGCTGCTGCATTGGAGGTGGAAGGCTGGGCGTCATCCACCAGGTCCTCCTCGCCTCCATTCTCCAGCTCGGCCTCCACCTCCACTTCCTTATCGGTGACGGGCACACCCGCAGCCCCCACCGCGGCAGCAGCCGAGGCAATGGCTCCTGGCAGAGAGCACTCCTTGGAGAAGGAGGGCACCTGGGCTGGAGGTGGCATGGGTGCATGAGAGACACGCTTGCCCTCGAAGACCCGCTCCTTGGACGAACCGCTACCACCGCCCCCTCCGCCGCCGCCGCCATACTTGCGTGGCTCTCGGAGAAGCGGGCTGGGCGAGGGCAGCATCTCGGGCGGCGGCGGCAAGAAGTCGAAGCTGTTGGTGTTGCTGGCCTCGGCGCCCAGCGCCAGGCTGGAGCCGTCGTCCAGGCTCAGCTCGGCCATGTCGGGCTCCAGGGAGCTGTCCTCGCTGCTGGTGCGGCGCTTGGCGCTTGGATGTTTGCCTCCGCTTCCCCCACCCCCACCACCGCCTCCTCCTCCTCCTCCTCCACTTCCTCCACTCCCACCACCACCACCACCACCTGCTCCTCCTCCAGACGCCTTCCCGCCTTGAGCCATCTTGCCTTTGCCTGAGGAGACAGAGGATGAGCCCATTGTCTTGTACACACCCTTCCCCTCGCCCTCCAGGGAGAGAGGCACTCCTCCCCCCAGACGCATCAGCATTCCAGCGCCTCCGCCGGCCGACAGGCCTTTCCTCTTGCTCACGATGGTCTCTTTGGGCCGCACCGCCACTTCCTGCTGGGGCTGGTGGCTGCTGCCGTTCCCACCGCTGCCACTGCGGGGTTTGTACTCCGATGAGCCACCATCACACACCCCCGACCTTCCTCCACATCCAGGCTCCTGCTGCTCTCCACTCAGACCAGCCTTGGCACCGCGCTGCTGTTGCACCGCCCGAGCCCAGCAGAAGGAGGCGCTCTTCTTGTCGGAGCTGGAGTAGGTGATGCCGGGCAGCGGGTAGGCCACCTCCCAGTTGAAGTAGCAGGACTCCACAGCTGGCTTGAAGCCCTGGAAGAGCTTGTCCAGGGACTTGCGGTGCTGGCCGCGTTTCACGATCTCAATCACCTTAAGGTGCCACTGCTTGAGCTGGGCTGCAAGTTCCAGGCGCCTATGAGAGAGAAAGAAGAGAGGAGGGTCAAATGCAGACATCGAACACAAATGGCAAGATTCCTGCATTATGCAGGTGCAAAGACAACGTTCAGGCATTTGCGATGCAAAACAACAACCAATTTCAAACAAAAAACAAACAAAACTGAGCATCGTTGTGTATATTTCTGTTGTTTATTTTAAAGTAATCTTCTCCAGATATTTTATCAGTCCCAGCAACAAATCAAGGAAATTTAGCGTTCCAATTCTTAGGCCATTTTTTCCCCCAAATATCTCTATCCCACACACACACAAACACACACACACACACGCATTCAAACAAACACAAAAGACAGAGTGTCCATGCACTCTGCAGGGCTGCCTTGCGAGCAGCCCGTGCAGACGGACACCACAGAAAGAAAGCTCTGTGCAGACGCCAAACTGTCATTATGTTTTAGTGCAACTCGGATCTCCACAAAGACCTCATTTACCCCACTGTCAAATGAAAGCACTTAGCAGAGGCACAGCCAATGCAAGACAGAGAGACAGAGAGTGAAAGAGAGAGACAGACAGAAAGAGGGACAGAGAGAGAGAGACAGAGAAAGAGAGAGAGCAAGCAGGACAGAAAAAAGGGAGAAGACAGGGAGTTAGAGCAAAAGAGAGAGAGAGAAAGAAAAAGAGAGAAACTGAGTAGAGACAGAGTAAGCAAGTAGAAAGAGGGAGGAGAGAGGCGAGGTAGAGAAAGACAGCATAAGGCGTAGAAAGAGAGCATAAGTGAGAAGGAGAGAGTGTGTGTGTGTGTGTGTGTGTGTGTGTGTGTGTGTGTGTGTGTGTGTGTGTGTGTGTGTGTGTGTGGGTGGGGGGGGGGAGCAAACAGCTTGGCAGTAGGCAACTGAATTAGTGCACATTCAGATTCCACTTGTGTCAGAGTCAGATATACAAAGATTTACACAGATTTAAGTGACAGATGTTCCATTTAGACACGAGACCAAACCATGTCAGCTTGCTAGCTGGGCAGATTGAAATCCCTAGGACCAAAGACTATGGCTCCATCTCTGCCACTTAAGCACCTTCTTGGAATACCTGAGAGATGCAGGCATCCATGGATCAAATAAACAGACACACATAAAAAAAACAAAACAGCTCAGAAATAATATAAAACACTTTCATGGTTGTGTGATGGTTAAACAGTGATAAAAGAACAAGTAAATAAATCTGTACCTAGAATCTCCTGGACTGTACAGCACCTCACTAATACAACCAATGAATACAACAATCCAGTGAAAATGGAAGCCCAGTTTCCATTACGGTTTCACATGCAAAACCAGAAAAGCACTCAGAGAGCGCAGGCCTCCACCTAGGCAATATCGGGTCACTGACCCGAAACTAATTCCAGACAGTGTTCTGGTTTACCTCCAAAATGTAATCATCCGTTCCCGGGCCTAATACACACTTTGTCTGAAAATTTCATCCAAATCCGTGCTGTACTTGAGACTTGAGTCACAGACAGACAAACAGACAGACAGACAAGCGCTGGCAAAAAGAATACCTCCTTGGAGGTAACCATCATCATCTTCAGCACATAGGTGAGCTGTGCTCAGGAGGGAAGTAGGTGGGGAGTGGGGGGGGGGGGGGGGCTCACCTCTGTGGACTCATGGTGGGGTCGAGCACGGCCAGCCTCCACAGAACCACCATCTCATCACACATGCTGGCGCAGGCGTGCGCCGCCACCTCCGTCTGTCCATTGCTGCGGCCCGTGTGCCCACTGGCACTGCTGTGGGAGGCTGAGGTACGCACGCTGTACCACCAGCCAATGATCTGAGAGGAGCACGATTAGAGGAAGAGGAGGAGGAGGAGGAAGATGGGAGAGGAGGAGGAGGAGGAGAGGGAGAGACCGGCATCAATGAAAGCTGGGTCACAATGCTTCCATTTCAATCACGAGCAAGCCCTATTCCTTACAACAAATTATGGGATTTCCCCCAGGAGTTCAGTCACGGTCTACTTTCATCTACTCTAAATACTAAACGCTGAACTGAGAGCAAAAGACTGAGAGAGAGAGAATAGAGAGAGAGACAGAGAGAGCGAGAGAGGAAAAGAAAGAAAGAAAGAAAGAAAGAAAGAAAGAAAGAGAGAAAAAAGAAATGGGGAAATAGATAAAGAAATAAGAATAAAAGAAAGTAAAAAAAATAATTCATATAAAGTGGAGGGGTGTGCATTTCGATAAAACACGTGTGTGTGGTGTGT
>PYXC01002282.1:682500-867500 GCA_015244755.2 Tenualosa ilisha | reverse complement strand
TTTGAAGCTGTCATTTAAACCAGCCTATCCTCAATACATCTGCACAATTGTCTCAGTAAAGTTAAAATCTCATCCTGTACAATACGTTTATTCAAAGTGTCTAAAAATGGAATTAAATAAGAATTTGCCGAGCAACTGATTTCATAAGTGTGCCGTACCCCCTACACACACAGAAAACACGGAGCACGCTAACCACACACACACACACACAAGCATGCGTGAATGTACCACCCACCCACAGACACATCATCAGATGCCTGTGCTGTATCTGGCACGCCGAGGGCCTCCTACGGAGAGCTATCAGAACAAAACAGATCCACTCCTCCACCCTCACAGCACTAGAGATGAAGGGGCGTAGGGGGTGCATGGAGAGAGTAGGGGGTGGTGGAGGAGGAGGAGGATGAGGACAAGACAGGACAGGAAAGGAGGGGAGATGGTCCTCAGGCATACTTTTATAGACTCTTCACTCCTGCCCATCCCCCACCCACCCCTCCTGGCGGCGGGGCTTCACTCACGTTGTGGATGCGGAAGAGGCAAAGAGCCACCACGTGGGCGCACCATTTTGCCCCGGCGCCGCAGGTGCAGCTGCAGGAGGTGATGCGGCAGCGGTCGAACATCACTGCAACGTTGTAGGCGCCCTTGGACTGGCCGGCCTGCTGGGACACCACGGTGGCACTGAGATGGAAGCCTGTGATAAAGGACACACAACGGCCACACACACGGTCATCACACGGCTAATAATTCTGGTACGTACACACGTACACACACACACACACACACACACACACACGCTGCACCATGCAACGCCTCATCTCATAAGTACAGGCACAGACACACACACACACATATTTCCCCCCACTGAGAAAATCATAAACAAGAGAGACAAGAGTGACAGCTCTGCAGAGGGGAACCCATTTCCCCGTTTCTGTGGAAGCGGTAGTAATGATATTATTAGTAACCCCACAACAGACTCCAGAGCTGTGGGGCTTTCTAGCTAGACAGGAAATGAAAGAGATTTTACTTTCAAGCACAAATAAGAAGAAAGGAGCTAAAGAGAGAGGGAGATGAAAACTGGATGCGTGTGAGTGTGAGTGAGTGCGTGTGTGTGTGTGTGTGTGGGCTGGAGAGGGGTAGGGAGGTTTTGGCAAAAAGCTTTTACCCACTGGATAACAGCCAGTGTTCTGCTAGCTAGCAAGCCAGAGAGGAGAGGAGAGGAGAGGAGAGGAGAGAGAGAGTAGAGAGAGAGTAGAGAGAGAGTAGAGAGGTTGGGGGTGGGTTGGAGCAGCAAGGATATGAGTAACATACTCCAGGACCCACTGCTCCACATTCAACCTGGTGCTACACTCACACCTCTCCTCTCACCTGGTAGCCAACTCCCCCCTCTCCTTTCCCGCTTCCCTCTGTGAATAATTCCACAATTTCACTGACCACAGACCCAGAGTCAGGGACCGAGGCCCAAGGCCTCCCCCCTCAAACACACACTGTGTGCGATTTAGGAAGAGGAGGAAACAGATGAGCACGGCTTTGAGGTGACATTCAGTATTTTCTGAGAGATTAATAGACAACGCTTATTGGATTGGACATGGCTCTGGTAGGCACAGGAAAGTCCCGCAAAACAGAACAGTAGAGGCTCGGTTCCTTGCAGGGTCTACTTTTTATAGTCCATTACGAAGACTTTGTTTCGCACAACCTCTCCCCTTGTAAAATCATAGGAGAGGGACAAGCAGGGACAAGAAACAAGCATATAACACAGCCCCTGGGAGACAAAGGGCATTTTAGCCCTGTTACACTGATCCCAGCTGGCATCTTAGCTATGTGTGTTTTTTGAATGGATTAATAGGTAGGTCATTCACAGCGGCTGCAGGTTTCAGAGAGCATGCATGGGCAGCAGTGGAGTCTAAACACCCCTTAGTCACACAGGACCAGTAAACATCCTTCCTCGACCTCAGTAGTAGGCAGGCCTCGTTTACACATTCGTTGTCATGGAGACCACAGGAGCTATTAGTATGACCAGCTTCACTCCAACCTCCCCTGCTACTTTTATGTTGCAATGCGTTCCATTCATGCTGTTTAAATAGACTGCAAGAGAACCCTACAACACAGAGGCTATGCAACACGGGCCGTGGGTATTTGTGAATGCTTGCTGTCAATCACTGCTGCCAGCTCATTATACGAACTGTCACATTTTCCACATGCGCTGCTTCAAATAACTTCAATAAACAAATGTGCAGCCTTTCTACTGGTTCTGTAGTCCTCACAGATCTTGGGCCCATTAGAGAAGATGGGCAACAAACTCCAGCTCTGTTCAAGTCCTGCTGGCATTCTATCAGACTTCTGTCAGACTCCTAAAAGACACTGTGATGTTTAAAAGAGAATCCCTGATAAGGGCTTCACCCTTTACAACTGGAGTTTTTTTTCATATGACTATGGTCATGATTTTTAATTGTTTACAAAAGAGTAGTTTGGATTTGTTTACATTTTTTGAATGTTTTTATTGAATTTCCTTTTTTGTTTGTTTAAATCATTGAAAGGATACCTTAAACAAACAACTACACTAGGAATCTCTCCTGTCCGAACATTCTTGAGCCTTACCCAGCAACAGAGGACATGTAGGCTGCCGCCCCATGACAGCACACTCACTCCCTTTACTCCAGTGCAGCTAAACCGACCGTAATCCCAGGACATTCTGGAACCTGAGCAGGAATAATCTGGATGAGCAAACGTGTTGAGGCCAAGAGCCACACAGGGAGGGTGGTGGGGGGGGGCACTCAGCATCTGTCACAGGCACACTGTAAAGTCTCAGTCTGGAATGACTGAAGAGCAATCAATGAATAATATTTATTAGTCACTACACACCATGTTACATGATGTTATTCATGGGTACTGCAGATCTGCAGGGATCATAACCGCATCTTACAAACATTTCAGATGAACTTTTAAACAAAAAGACCAACTGCACAACTGCTAGTTGTGTCAATAAATAGCCACAATTATGCAGAGATCTGGTCTAGTTATTTAATGCAGATTATGTCTGTTTATTTCAATAATAAGCATGATGATGGCAAGCTCTGGTGTGGTTCATTACTGGCAAGTTCAGCTGTTTATTTTCTGCAGATTTTAGTGATTTGGAGTAAGCAGGTCGTGAACGTCCACGCAGGCAGTGGGGTCAGACTTCGGCCAGCGCATCCCCCTCAACCCCCCTGTCTAAGCCACCTTCCGGCCCACACCCCAACCTCGGCCAGCTGTGGGAAGGCGAGCTGGGGCTCAGCCCAGTCCCTCCCAACAATTGGCCCCATTGATGCTGCGGTGTCGGGGTCGGAGCTGTAGCCGGAGCCGGCTGCTCTCCTCTTGCATAGAGCTCCCTGCCAAAGGCGGCTTGGGCCCAGAATAACTCCACTGTTAAGATCCGTGCAGGGCCATCACAATGACACAGGGAAACCTGAGCCGGGAGGCCGGGAGGTCGGGAGACCTCTCTACGCTATCGGCTCCCTCCAGGGCCTGCACTCTGCCAGCGCAATAAAGCCAGATAAACTTGGCTCCACTCACCACAAGCACGATACCACACTATGACAGGCGCCGGGCCAGAGAGAGAGAGGATGAAGTCATGTGAAGAGTAGGAGAGAGGGAAAGAAAAAGAGAAAAAGAAAGAAAGAAAGAGAGAGAGAAAGAAAGAAAGAGAGAAAGAGAGAGAGAGATCTGCTTAAAGTTGAAAGAGAGAGAGGCAGCTTTATGGGGGTGTTGTCTTGCTTTTGACAGTTAGCTGCCCTTTTCTGACAAGTCTGACAAGAAGCAACACGTCCTTTGTGATCATGAAAGTGAAATGCAGACTGATGTGTGATTTTCCTTGACTTACTGTACAGTTTCTCTCTCTGAAGGTTAAAATGTCCCAAGGATATTGTTTGTGACTGTTTTTTGGGTTATGTTATTTTGTCCTTGCTGTTTTTTTATATAGACAACAAATATGAAAGTGTTTTCTTACAGAAAATTTGACTGGCATACAAGCAAAGGGTACAGGGATCTGCACATTTCAGTAATGATGACTATGTGCAGATGATGAAAATCCATTCAGAAACGAGCAAGCTAGCCTGCTAGAATTGTAAGCACTACAAAACAGTGATCTGGGCATATTCTATAAATTAAATGGTTGCACAGGTAGCTCCTAGCTAGTATATCAACTACAGAGCATGATGCCTTTGAAGTACTGAGTGTTGGAGTAGACCGTTTTACACTAAATCTTGGTTTATATTTCAATTGTGAGCTACCTGTTACACATTTGAAGTCAGGACTTCAAAGGATTTGGAAAAAAAAAACAACTGGGAGTGTGAAAGTGGGTAAAGTTTAAGAATATTAAATTAATCCCATCCTGTTCAAAATCTGTTCACACTCCCACTGTACACTGACAAATTGTGCTACTAAGCAAAGAATTACACTGGGATATGAAAGCCCTTGTACTGTTGAAATACAAAATAATCAAACTATGACTATGGCTTTATTATTTTGAACCTTGCCATTTGTGTGAGGGTCATGATGACTATCCACAGTGGTGTAACACACTCACCAATCTGCAGGGGGTCTCTGACGGCCTTTATCCTGTAGAGCTGCTCCCCTCGTTGAAATTCATCTGGACTCCCATTGGCCAAACAGGAGTAGAGCCTGCAGAGAGACAAAGGGAAGAGGGTCATAGGTCAGGGTGAAATGGCTTCTCCACCTGCCCTGTCCTTGCTCAGCATTAATGTAAACTACTATAAACAATGTGCCAGGACACAAACTATAGCAGGTCAAGAGGCAACGTGATCAGATGTCCAGATGACGTCAGTGATAATTAGAATCATCCCCCCAGTGTATTTTTTCTCTGTATGTTTGTTTCTGCAAACAGCCATCAGTCACTGTATATAAAAAGCCATCAACAAACTCCTTCGGTGAAGAAACTGAAAGGTTCCACCCCCACCTGATGTCTTCCTCATTTTCCGGAAAGCTCCAGTAGGCGATGCGGAGCTGCAGCTGCTCTGGCACTGGGGGGTAAACCTTCTCCACCACCTCAAACGGGATGTGAAACGCTACCTGCTTGGCAGACAGCTCCACCAGAGGGATTACTTGACCATCTGAATGAATGAGAGAATGAAAGACAAAAAAAAGAAAGAAAAAGAAAGAAAGACTTGATAAATATGCAATGAGTCATAAAAGCAGCATGACTTTCATTATGTACTGTACTACAAGCAGCTAGAAAAGTCCATAAATTCAATCACCACCTTTGATTTTGTAACACAATCCACATGAGAAAATAATTAATGGTTTCTACTTTCCAGCACAGCCACACTCACACTCTTTCAACCCCTGGCCTGCTTCTCTCTATATTAGGCTTGAGGTTCAGTTGCCTAAATAGTACCATTTATCATCCCACTCAACAGTGATTTAGGTGAATTCATTACAGATTGGGGGCCTGGGCAGGAGGAGGGCAATGGAGCCTGTTAAATGGATGGTCCTGCGGCTTCACAGTCAATCGGAGTACGACTGGCACCAGCTGCTTCCCTCATGATGGACATCACAGAGGGATAGGGGATCAGGACAGCTGCCAAACCCGCTCCAAGCGCCCTCCTCCCCGGGCCCCGGCAGGCCCCGGAAGGGCTTGGGTTTCCTGAGACACTCTGGACTCAAATGACCTCCTGCTCCCCAGACAGAGTGGGGCAGCCAGCAAGTGAACGAGCAACCGGTGACTCCAAAAACACACACACACACACACAAAAATGGACCACGGCTATAAACACACATTTCTTTTTTCAGGTATTCTTCCAATCTCACTAAGTGCCATCAACTGAGTGATGAGTGAATTAAAGTTAAAACATAGCAAATCCCAGCAAGCCTGCATGTACAGACAACCAGACATCCCTGTATACACAGACATCTGTGTGTTGAGGACCCCTTAAACGCCACAAAGACTACAAGAAGGGAGGGGGAGGTGGGGGGTTTGTATAATTAGATGAGGCAACAGCGTAGCAATCCATTCCATGGCCTTCTTTCAGTACAGGCACTTGAATTTCAGGTCACACACGGACCATGGGTGGCAATATCAATGCAGACTTATCTGAGGGACAAGGCTATGCATCATCTGGAGAGGACAAAAGACACGTGGGCGAAAGAACAGTTATCTGAAAACAACAAAAAAAACTACATGCAAAGTATGGAGAAAGAATTAAACTGGAAAAAAGAATTAATCATCTTGGCTATTTGAATACAGTGAAGAAGAAAGGGAATACTAGTGTGCTATATTTATCTGCCCTTAGATCAAACCTGACCTCAAGATGATTCCTACACAGGTAAGGCCCTGTGTTTGTAAAAAAATTATGACATCGAAATCAAAGCATATGAAATGAAAATGTAAACATATTGCCATCACACTCTGCCCATACAAACACACTGAATGCCTCCCTACAGTGGGGCAGCTATGTGAGTCATGCAACAACTCCCTAACAAAGTGTCCTCAACTGACACCTCTCTTCACGCAGAAGAGTTGAGGCCCTACTCTCTGAAAACGGCCATGAATGTGAGAGGGCAGCTGGGCCTCAATGACTGGCATTGTGTTTGGCAGCCCCCCTACTGCCAGCTCCTGCCTGTGGGCATCTTTACATTTTGGCTGACGGTGACATGCAGGTCAACTTCAGAGGAGTCCTATAGATGAATAAGAGGCCACAGTAGTAAATTGGGAGGCCTCGTGTTTTTTAAAAGTGTGTAATGTGTAACTATGTAATATTTTCACGTTTTCAAAGCTTTCACTGTGTAGTTCAATGAGGTAACATGGTAAAGATAGGCCCCAGGGTACTGAACACTTATCAACAGCTGCTGTACAGACACACCTGGTCTTTATGCCATAGGGCGTACATGGGACTATTCTCTGCAAGTGTGTGTGCACGTGTTAGTTTGTAAGCGAGATACGTGAGTGTGTGTGTGTGTGTGTGTGTACGTGTGTGTACGTGTGTATGAGAGAGAGAGAAAAAGAGAGGGTGTGTGAGTCGGTCATTAGTTGCAGGGGGCCCCGGGTGTTCAGTGAGTCAGGTGGCAGTCACAGTCAGTCACAGAGTGACTAAATGCAGGCTGACCAATGACAGTACAGCATGAGGACCATCTAGCAGCTGGGTTTTTGTTGAGTTCTGAAAAGGTGAAACACAGCTGAGAGTCTCAGATGCAAGGCATGTCACAGTCTTTCATGCAACTCGTCACTGCAAAACTCTCAACATGAACAGCGAAAAATAATTTTGGGAGAAAAAAAGAAAAAAGAAAAATGGTACACTGCTGCCAGATGTGTGGCTAGTAACAAAGGTCTTAAATAACAGGACTGCCTCTGTTCCCAGACTAGTGGAAGGGTGTTATACACAGTTCTGGAGTAAAACTAAAGGAAAAAGGGAGGATGGGCTTTGGCGACTGGTTAAGTCTGCTGTGCAAGATCAGTAGTATTATGCAGATTCAAAAAACGGGGGGTTGTTGCCTAACCAAAATCCCCTGCTCTGAAGCAGTGACCTGCATAAGACAAAGCTCTTTTTACAGCCACGGGCACCACCCAACCCCCACCGCTCCTTCAGTCCAAACACTACCACACATGGCCTCCCTTTCCCCAAGACACCCCCACAAGCACTACCCCCACCAACCTGCTCCCTCTCTCCTGGCAGGGTCTCCAAAGAAATGCCTCTGTGCCCATGCGGACTAATATGTACAAACTTCTGTCAGCTCTCAACTTTAATGCCTAAGCCCCAAAACAAGGCTACGGGACCCAGGCGAAGTCTCGCTAGCGTCCAGTCTTAACTTCCCTATGCAGGGAGAGAGGGAAAGAGAGACAGACAGACAGACAGACAGACAGACCACTCCAAAAGTGTCTCAGACGGCACCAGGAATCTCAACAACCCCGATGACCCCGTGGACTGGCTTTATTACACAATGGCTTGGGGGGGGGGGGGGTATGCTCTTACAACCAAAACAAAGTGAAGAGGCCACAGAGTGTCTTCTGTTCTACGGGTGACTGCAGGATGAATTCAAGAACAGTAAATAAACAGACATCCTGGCAGCGAGGAGAAGTTGTGCTTGGGTCCAGATGAGATCAAAAGTGGAAAAAAAATCTGATGTGTCAATGGCAATATGCCATTTATACAGTTTCAGTTTAACAGTTGGATGCACATTCTGGTGAATGACTCATAATACTAGGAGGTCAATAAGTGTAACTAAGGCTGAGAATAAGATCAAACTAGCCCATTCTGCACTTCAAACATGACTGAAATTCATAAAATCTTCAGTACAAGGGCAGATTTTCAGAATTTAGTAAGCTGACCACATGAGAAACAATCTCACGAGACTGTAGGTTATGGGTTTCTTTTGAAGTTACACAAGAGAAAATCAAAACCAATTTTAGGGAAATAACAAGGTCATATTTTTTTTACTTCAATCTTACTTTCACACCATAACTACCTGTTAAACTCACCTTTGATCTTTACTGTAGGAGAATTGGGCCCAGCGGACTGTTTTCTCCACCCTCTCCAATTCTGGCAGAGACTTTCTGCCTCGGATATGAAGGAGCAGAGCGAGTCCTCCTCAAACCGGTCGGAGTCTTCGAAGGAGAACCGCTCTCCGTCTTCCCACTCCGCGAACATTAGTTCCATTACATCCGCGGAGTACGACTTTGCAAACTAAGGACTGTGAACCCTTGACACAAGAATAAAAAGTACAACTTTCAACTGACAGTGCAAGGAAGAGACTCACTTGCCGTGGGCTCCAGTTTAAAGTGGGGGAGGGGTGTCACATCACAACCAAAACACTGCAGGGAGGAAACTCCACAGCCCTCGACGAAAACTTTAAAGTCCTTCTGATTTTGAGTTTGTCTGTTCTAGAAACGAGGCTTATGCGTGTTATAATTATCTGTTCTTTTCATATGTCATGATGAAGAAGGGCGAGGGAAACTGAAGGTTTATTCATTACCTAATTAAGACAACTTTTTGAAATGCTAATGTTTCTAATAACAAGACACCTCCGTAATGTTGCATGTAAAAGTGGCCCCTCGAAATCTTCATAGACAATAGCTAATCATCTACACTGAAGAGAAAAAAAATCTACTTAAAACATATGTATAGTCAAACTTGATAAAGTTCACGAAGTTGCAATGTAGATAGATTATGCCTTGTTTTCAAACATGGTTGCATGCTCCTTTAGTAAAAGAAAATTCTTAAACTGTACCCTGAGAGATATTCTGCTAAAATGCAGACTTGAGGCAATGTCACCCCCCCCTTTCCCCTTTAAATGTACATGTTTTCTATCCATTGTCAAACTGCTTTGACAGCTGTGACTTTCGTTGTCTCTATAAGCCTAAAGGACAATTACTTGACATACAAATATCTAATGAATTGTGGAAATGAATTGAGCAAAAATTACTTCAGTCCACTGGATCACTATAACCAAAGAATACGGTTCTTCATTCAGCTGAGTTAAGCTGATCTGCCTTGTGTTCGATTGAAAGTGTATTCAAAAGCTAGCCAAGTTAGCCGGCTAGCTAGTACCTTCAATGTAAACTGTCTCTTCTTTTTCCTATAGTAGTGTCCTCTTTCTTCACTAATCTATAAGAATGTATTATAAATACTTCTGTATTTTGATTGTCTATGTATGCGGAAACTTTTACAGTACTGGTGAACGGAGAGTTAGCGGTAGCCTTCGCCATGGCCATTACAGGCTAAACATAACAGAAACGAGCTAGGAGCCTAGCTAGCTAAACTAGCCAATAGTTGGCTGGTTAGCTAGCCTGGTAAACACAAATACAATACTTGTCAATCCAGACTGCCATCAGACGTCAATTAATCTTCACTTTGACTTTACGTATATGTTAGGGTGATTAGATGTAATAACTGTGCATTAAAACCCTTCGCTGAGAAAACCAATGGTCATAATCCTACCCAATACCCCCAACTGTAGTTGCTGAAAACAAACGGTTCGCTGTTTATACTGACATGTCTACGTTATTGTCAGTACATCCTGAAAAGAGCAAAGTAAATAATGCTATTTTCCTCAAGTTTTAAACAAAGATACACATATATCATTTAATTATCAAAGCACAATTTTCGTAACGTATGCTAACGTTAATGTTTTACCCTCTTGTATTTCTCTTCCTTTGTATTTTTAAAAGCTCGTCTTTCGTTCGGTCGATGTTCCACAAGTTCCCGTCACATCCTTGTCTTGACATGAATAAAACGGTCTCGTCTTCAGATTTACAACAGTGTCCGTGCCGGTTTCCTGCACTGCCTTTGTGCCACCGAAAGAAGCCGGGATCCCCAAATTGTGTCCTCGGTCCCCCCTTCACTCTCGTTCTCTCTCCGATAGGGAAGATGGCTCTCCAGCACTCGTAAGCTTCAGTGGAGTATCCTCTATCAGCTGATACCAACTTCCGCCTTGCAGTCGCTGCCGTTCGGTAGTCTGTGGTCTAGAATCTCAAGATTTTGCCAACATTTCGGAATAATACTAGATTGCAGTTACGAGAAAATATAATCTTCCTGATTTTGACACCAAGAAAATCATTGGCTTGATTTAAATAAATAAATTCGGATTCTAAGCTGATGTCATGTCCTGTCAACATAATCAAAAGGTAGCCTAGCTTGCTTTGTCCTCAAACAAAATAACCTTAAATCTGCATCAATTGAGTAGACCCTTGAAGTTTCAAGGTGCTTTATTGTTACTGTGTTGTTGTTTTTTGTGTGCTTTTATTTAAAAGTAATATGACAGAATTTGGCTAGTCTTTTATTATTTGATATTAGGATAAAATGTGTTAATTATGCAATTTGCGTCTGTGCACAACATCAATTGTAAATAATCAATAGGCATTTACAGATGTAACTGCCTTAAATACATTTTAGCCACAGACAAGTTCAGAACTGGTGAATGGCTGAAGATTGTCTATTTGGCTATTTTAATTCATTGACATTTGATGTGTGTTTGGCACCCTTATCCATTGCTGTTAGTTTTTTTAACTCAAAATACTGAGCCAACAGACATTCTAGGCAGTGGCATGGGTCCTCTATTAGGCCTAGTAGTCCTATGTCACTAAGGATAGGTTAGGTTCCTGCTGAAGATCATATTTCAGTGTAAACCAGTTCAAAGTCATGAATGACTTCCATGTGAACAGTTAAATTATATGGCTGCCATCTGCCATAACAGGCCTGATTTGTCATTTTAATTAATGTACGCTATTTTGAGGTGGGGTGGCTGTTGGGATGAGGAGATATTGACTTTTAGCATAATTTAACTTTTAAATTCTTTTTGCTAGGGAAAATGTTTAAATGTTTGATGTCCTCATACTGTGCTGTTCATTTTGGCAAAATGGTGATATGTATGTGCCCTATCAAGGACAAAGACTACTACGGTATGTGCATCAAGTGTGCGAATGTTGTTTTTTTCCCCTTTTGTTATTGCCACAGGCACTGACAAGTCATCAAACACAAATAGGACCTTAGTTTTCTTACCCTAACTGACTTTAAAATAAAAGTTGTTTTTAATGCATTTCTGCCTGACAGTTCTATGGGCCTGTCAGTAATCTCAATATATGAAGGCATCAAAGGCACCCACCTTACTCAGCATATCTATGGTGCAATTACAAGGCCTGGATGACTCATAATTACATTGATTTCTGTTCAATTAGATTTACTGCCTTTGCCTATTGTTCCCTGTCAGATTAATGCTTCCCTCTGTTGTTGAAGAGTGGTCAAGGCATGTAGTTCCTCATAATTTTGCTAGGGGGCATTGGTATAATAATTAAATTATAATTACAATGTAATAAGCAATGTAAATGTAATGACAGCTAGCAAAAAGTATGCATCTTACAGCCCAAAGAATAATTATTCTGAATGAGATACTGTTTATTTGTAATAAGCAAATTGCATCATTATAGTCCTATACATAGAATGATTTTTATTGCAAAGCTGCTTTGTTGAGAGAGCATGACTTGTTTGTATTAACTTCTCAATATAGTTACTCTCAGTGCAGAGTTTAGACAGACAGGACTTGAGAGAAATCAAGTTATTTCTAGTAAACAAATGGTTATCGAAAGAGAAAACTTAGATTTAGATTAAAGGGTTCAACTTTTCGGTCTTACACAGATTTATTGTTCTTTTCTTATAGATCCCACTCAGTGAAATACTGAATATCAAACTATTTTGATGGACAAGAAACACAATGCAAATTTCACAATATACATTTAATATGGTTGAACCATGGTTTTAATGAGATGGCACACTTACAACAAGACAACAGGGGAGTTTGGCACCACAGCAATGGCCATTCAGAAACCAAGACAATTTTGATTGTCTTAATATAACCTAGACAGGAGAAAAGATGTTAAACAAGACACCTCCATCTGATTTATCTTGGGGCAGGAGTTTAATACTGACTCCTGGCCTCGTGCCTTGCCTCCTCCTGTTTTCAGCTTTGGCTTTGTTAACACACTGCAGAAATTGTGCCTCCATTTCAGACTGTTTGTGTTACAGGTTTTACGATCACCTCTTCTGACAAATAGCAGGATGAAGCCTGTCACGCATACATTCATCCAAGCCCAATTCTTAACACGACAAAAGTTCACTACAGGATGATCTAGAATGCATACTTGTATGGCACATTTGACCTTTTAGAATTGCATTTAAAGTGACACTGAAGAACAGCACACACCATTTCTTTGTTAAACGTAACATTCTTGTACCAGAAAATATCCACAATCTTGGATTAAGAAACCAAATAGATGAATGGTTTGCTGACCTTTAAGGTCAATAAAGTACAATAAAACATAGGCAATATCATGCATTTTCACGACCTTAAATACAAGCCACAAGATACTACTTAATGAAATGTATGTATGTATGCCTGCTCATTGTCCCGCAAGACATTAATGAGAGCATTTCTGCCTGCCCTAGGCAGGCATGTTTACCACAAAGTAACATTCCCAGGCCTCTGTACCAGTCCATCAACAAAAGCCTCCTTTAAAAAGTCAAGTCTGAATTTCCTTACAATGGCTGGAATTTTGTGTCTTTTGTTTGGAATAATAAAGCATTATTGTAGTAGGTTGTAGTCAGAGAGTGAAATAGACACTCTAGATAGTGCTATAGTCACTACCCAGGTGCAAATGATATGGAATGCAACCGAGTGCAAAACAAAACAAGGAACAAATGTACTTCAGTTTGGAACCCTCATATTAAACACTATAATGGCTTATAGTCCTGAGGCATGTTATATGTCCAGCAAATAAATATGATGAAATATACAATATTTTGCATTGACATTCAGTTAAACAGCATGTATCAAGACGGCATCAGCTGTCTTTCCACAGTGTCTTGTTATCCCATTAAGGACATTGACTTTGTTTTACAACAGACAGAAAGAGGACAAAACCACAGTACAGACATACAGAAACATAGAACTAAGCACTGCAAGATAGAGGCATCTGAGTTAAAGGACTGTATCAGTCTCTCCTGGGGCTTGGACAGGGATGGACCATATGGCAAGAGATAGCTCGGGGATACATGCAGAGCAGGAATGTGGATGGAGCTATTTTAAAGCCGCAAGTTCACTGTCTTACTGCCTGTGTGCAACTTCCTCTTGACCCTTGACAGACAGAAATGCAACCCCACACCAGTGAATGACACCTCTGGGACTGCAAGCTTGTGCAAATCATCAACAGATGTTTAAGTTGTTGCTGTTGTTCTTATGGTACTGGGATCATGCCGATTTAGTGCAACAGTTGTTACCTATCCACATCCATGCTAGTAATCTCTTTTTCATTTTGGAAATCTGACATCTGTGAAATCTGTGTTTTGTGTGTGTGTTTTTGTGTGTTCAGCGCGGTGTGATGAGTTTGACAGAGGAGAAGTTGAGGGAGGTGAAGCAGTATGAAGTATATGCCCAGCAGGAAAAAGACACCCAGTTGCTCCCTGCCCAAAACCTCAGTTTCCCCCGACACAGTGGCCAGGTTGTGGCATCAACCGCCCCGAGAGACCTTTGCAGAGCTGTGGGTCTCTTTCTCAATCCAGCGCAGAAATCTGCTGACTCGGGTGTAAACACCAGGATAGGTCGGGTCACCACAACCGTGACCCCAAGATATAACCCCCGTTAGCACCCAGCGCCCACCCTCATCCTGACACACCAGTGGGCCACCACTGTCTCCCTGGCAACTGTCCACACGCCGCCGGTCTGATAGGCTGCCCGCACATAGCATGCGGCTGGTGAATCGGGTGCCATAACGCTTCTTACACTTCCAAGAGGGCAGCAGGGGAACCCAGGCCTGCAGAAGTGTACGGGAGTACTCGGAATCTAAAAGCCGAGAGAGAGATTAACACAAGGTCAAAAAAAGGAAGATCATGACAATATGACCTACCATTCTCAATCTCAATTTCAATGCTCTTCAGAAACAGGTCATTTTCACTTGAGCACCACTTCATAATTTCTGTGTGAAATCTATGTGAAATATTTAAAGATTATGAATCACATTGGTTAATCAATACTATAAACCTGGTGCTGAGCCTGTGAATGTTTTAATGCATCCACCTCAGTACCTGTGATTCCCCAGCCTGTGATGACGCAAGCTGCCGGCCTTTTGCCCTTTTTATTGCTAAGAGCCGGCAAGCAGGCAGCGTTGGTGTGGGGGTTAAAGGCCACACAGGTGCCCTCTGAGCCCTTGAGTTTGAGCAAAGCAATGTCGTACTCCCAGCCCTGGCTGTGGTACTTCCTGTGGATGACGATGCGCTCAGGGGTGAGGCTGCGCTCAAAGTCGTCCCGCTCCACTGTGTGGTAGTCACCTAGCCGCACCACATAGCGAGATGGATCAGTGCCGAACCTGGGAAAGTGAAAGAGAGAGAGAGAGAGAGAGAAAGACACAGCAAAAAGAAGAATTGTTCACATGTGAGAAAACCAGGCTCCTTGAGAAAGAAAAACACAGCAAGCGAAACTGAGCTTAGCTACCTCTGGAGAGGATTGGGGATGGGGGGTGTGACCTGCCAACACAAACACACTGGAGATAGGAGTGACTCAAACAGCAGGGTAAACAGACTCAGCCCCGGGTAAGAGGCATGGAAAATCTCATCGTGCTGAGCATGAATGCACATGAAATTGACTGCAGCCGATTTGGCCGACCCTCTCTTGCTGGAGAGCTTGCCTGGAGTGGGATTTCATTCTGGCCTGATGTCAATTTATCTTGCCAGATGTTCCATACAGATTTAAACAGCTCAATCAGGTGTGTTCCATTGGGGGTGGGGGGTAGAGCATTTAAAAATGATGGTTTCAATATGATCTCCCAATAAGTGGAGCTATATTGTTTCAACATATGTTTTGCAGTTAACGGACAACAACATTAAGACAAGCTAAACTTAACTTTCATTATTGTCAGGACAATTTAATACTGCTGTTTGTTACTTGCAAAACCATAGCTGAATCAGCTAAAACACAAAATATTTGTTTACAGTGTAGCATGTAGCAAACAGTAAACCAAGCCAAATGCTTAGACATCAGTGTTCCATTTAAAGGTACAGACTACACATCTGATGCAATCCTATTCTTTGAGCCTAATTAGTAGAACAAAAAAAAACATCACAACTGCTGACTGCATTTTTAATACATCCAGCAGGTGTCTCCCCCGCACCTCTTGAAGCAGTGGGCTGCTGTGACCACCCAGCAGGAGTTGATGAGGGTGGCTCCACACAGCGGGTGAGTCCCTTTTGATTGCGACCTCAGCCACAGGGATACCTGCCATGGCCAATCCCCCCTGCAAAGTTTAACACAAAAAATTGTTCTTATTTTCATTTATTAATGGATTTAAGTTTTGTTCTCTAAAGTCTACATTATTAATTCAGTTCATTAGGTTTTATTATCTCCACCAAGGAGGTATTGTTTTCGCCAGCGCTTGTCTATCTGTCTGTCTGTCTGTCTGTTTGTCTGTCTGTGTACAATATAACTTGAAAAGTACTGCACAGATTTGGATGAAATTTTTGGACATTTTGGCATTAGGACACAGAACAGATGATTAAATTTTGGTGGTGATCCGGAACACCGTCTGTTTGTTTTGCGTTAGTGACCCTAGATTGCTTTGGTACTTTTCTAGTTGAGAAAATGTTAGCTGTATGTTGATATGGCCGTATATGTTTTGAGGTTTGTACTTTGCATCTAGATAACATGGGCTTACCTGAGAGATTTATCCCCTCCAATGATCCTCCTTCTGCGACGCTGTGTGTTTGGCCTAACACCGCAGACTGGCGCTGCGATGGCACCATCTCCCACAAGCTCAGTGACATAGTCACAGATGACGCCTGCATCCTCACTGTGGCGGCAGTCATGGGTATCCTGCCCATCAGCCTGGCACTCACCCAAGGAGGACTCTTTGCCCGTACACCTCACATTGTCCAGGTGGATGGGACCTTGGCCCTCCCCGAAATAGGCCATGGAGCGTGCTTTGGACATCCCTCTGGAAGACAGATGGGACAGAAAGAATATACTTGGACCATGCAGCTCTTAAAGCATTTTGTTTTTAAAATGAATCTCAATGAATAACTAGATGTTGTGCATTAATTGATGTTATTGATTGCTAGAACTGGAATGTCCTGGAAAGTATGAGTTAATCAGGGACTCCTAAACTCCTTTGTCAGAGAGAAATCAATATTCCATCCACCAAAGTGCTTTCCTTTTGTTTTTCCTCTTTAATACGTTGGCCACAGTCAGTGTGTGCACATGTGTGCCTGATCATTCCCACAGGATGTCTCCACACGCTAGCTGGAGGGAGATGGAAAGATTGAGCGAGTCAGTCGGTGCACGGCGTTCGTCACTCACACGAAGCCCAGCTGCCGGCACACCACCGCTGCGCTGTCGTCATTCCAGCCGTCGTCACACACGCTGCCCCACTGGCCATTCAGGAACACCTCCACGCGTCCCTCTTTCCTGCTCTCGCCAGCCACCAGCCTCACCAGGGGACCTCAGGGGGGCAGAGAAGAAATGGAGAGAGGGTTGAACTTCATCACCTTTCTTACAATCAGTATGAGGACCATGATTTAGATTGCAAGAAAGTATCGCTCTATAGATACAGTCAGCTCAAAGATACTGAATGGAGAGATGGTTTACATTGTGCACTTCATCGCATATGAGAAGCATGATTTAAAAAGCCAGAAACCATCTGTCTATAGATATAGTCAGCTCAAATATACTGACTGGACTATGACTTAAAAAGTCAGAAACTATCTGTCCATAGATACAGTCAGTTCAAAGACACTGAATGGAGAGATGGTCTACATTTTGCACTTTATCACATATGAGGACCATGATTCAAAGGCAAAAACTATCCATCTATGCTGTATATAGGTAGCTCAAAGTTACTGCACCATGTATTTGGTGGACTAGTTGAATCCCACAGACAAGGGATGAACCTGGAGTCTGGACCATAATACCAAACAACCAATAACCAATTCATCAAGCACACAGGTCATGTGATTATTATCTGCTCTTAACCTACAAGAGCCCAATTAGGGTCTCTTTAGAGGGGCAGCATAATCACAAACCTTTTCATGCTCTCCATGCTGCTCTTTCTCTCTCTTTCTCTCTATCTGTCTCTCTCTGTCTCTTTGGCCAGTGCCTTAAGTCATAGCCATCTTTCTTATCTACCTGACATAGGCGCTGCTGCTGGGATCTCGTTGGCCTCTCCTCCATTGTCACAGCGGAGCGCCACGTCCTCAGAGTGCGAGCAGTCATGGCGCCCCCACTCAGCGTGGGCACAGTCCAGGATGGAGGCCTCAGTGCCACTGCAGCGCACCTCATCCAGATAGATGAGCCCAGAGCCCTCGCCAAAAGTTCTGATCGGCACCAACTCAGCTAGCCCCCTGGTGGTCAAAATGCAGTATTACAATTTGCATGACGGCTAAGGCATTTTGAATCATCTTGCCGTATTTAATGGTTATCATTTTTACCATCTCACATTAAATCATTTTGCTGTTCCTCTATATTCTTTTTAAGCTGTTTTAAGCATCCTGTATTTGATTCAATACAGAAAACTTTGACCTAAAGTAGCTAACTTTCAGAGGTTGCAGTTCTGTCAAGAATCACTGTCAGGAATGAATCTCCCTTCAACCAAACCTTTTTCAAAAAAACTATTTGTTGTCATATGATGATGTGTTTAGACAACATAGCTGCATTTCTTCTGGTAAAATCAAAATAAATGAACTTCCTGAGGTCAAACAGTATAACCACGGCTGCCTGGAAGCCTACCTGAAGCCAAGCTGTTGGCACACCACTTGGGCACTAAGCTCTGTCCAACTGTCATCACACACTGTGCCCCAGTCCCCAGAGTGGTAGACCTCCAGACGTCCCTCCCAGGGACTGTCCCCCCCAACCAGTCTCACAACTCCATCTGAAAACCAACAGCTTCCTTTTAGCTGTCAATCAAATCAAATTATTTCGGCCCTCTGACTATTAGGCCCATACTAAAATGAGTATAGATCTCAACTTCTTACTAATAAAAATATGTCATATTATCATATCATATTATATAATGTCATATCATATTTAGGAGTTTGTTAAAACCTTAAATGTAAGCAAGGGGGACAGTATACATTATATTAATTTGTGCATTCACTGTATTGCATAGGTTTGCATATTGCACATGTGTTCTCTGTTTATTTGCCTGTGTAGGGGTTGCAGGACACCCCAGCATCCTCCATGTGGTCGCAGTTGTGCCGGCCCCATCCTCCGTGAGGGCACTCCTCCAGGGACAGCTCATTTCCTGTGCACTGAACCCCATCTAAGTGGATAGGTCCGCTGCCCTGCCCAAAATGGGCCCAGGTCCAGGCCTTGGCCACACCTCTGTGTGAGTACATACACACACACACACACACACAGAAAAACACCCTAATAAAAACAGTCCCTCCAGGGAGCAACAGACATAATGCAGGAAGGCAAAAGTAAAACATCTATTTGATTGAATGCTTAATGGTTTTCTATATATAGCCAATGTGCCATACTTTTACTGTGAAAGCTGTCAAGGCAATGGGGTTTTGATGACTGGGGGAGATAGAAAATTAGGACAAGGCCAGTGCAGGATTGAGTCACTGTGTTTGTGTAGACACATTTGCCCAGTAATGTCGTTTCTCTATGTGTGCCCTTGTACAGTAGCTCTCTTTCCCTGCTTCACTGGTAAGGTTTTTAAATACTAGCCTTTAATGTAAGCATTAGTGTGAGAATGAAACATAGTGTATATGTCGCTGGTGGTTAATTAGCGCTAGATGACTTTTAAGTAGAGAGTGTTAGTGATGGGCATGGGGTGTGTAAAATGTGATTGATGGGTGCTGACATTTTATGTTTTCTATTGGAGATTCAGAGATTGGCATTTGGCAGAGAAAGACAGACAGGAGGGGGGATAAAGATTGAATGAGAGAGAGAGAGAGAAAGAAAGAGAGAGATAGAGAGAGAAAGGGAAGAGGAAGAGCATTCAAGCCCTTTCCTCCTTGCTATGAGACACACAAAGCTTCGGTGTGGCAAAAGGCCGGTGAGTTTATATGCTGAGCACATTCCATGACTTCCCTCTCGCTCACTGACCATCAATCATTCATGCCTCTCATTTATCTATATTGATAAAGTTCTCTCTCCATCAGCCTGGGGGAAGGATAAATAAAGGCTGTCCTCCTAGCAGGACAGCAGGAGCATACAGAGTTTCCGTGCAAAGGCTGAGGGTTACTGCAAGAGCACTCAACATTTATAGTCCTGCAAGTTGAAACAGTAAATAATTGATGATGGTGAATGTTTGTAGAACTGCTCTATGGCAGGCTGGACCAGATCGAGGAGGCTTAGTGGTGCATGATTCGGTGGCTGAATCTTAGTGTCTTTCTCCCTAACCCTAAGACCTAGGACTTAACTGGCATGAATCAACCAATTATGAAGTAGATTCATGTAAGTTAAATCTTTAAAGGGTTCAGGAATTAGGGTTGAGGGGAGATTCAGTCGACATCATTCAGCATAATTGTCATTAAAATTTAAACTAGGTGGGTAAAAAGGGTAAAAACAGTGACATAGATGTTGAACTTGTTAACTTGTACCAGGGTTTCTGCAGGTTTCAACGACTTAAATTTGAGACTTTTTAAGACCTTTTTATACCATTATACTATCATGATTGAAATTTTAGACTAACATGACGTGCTTTCTGACAAAAAAAATTGCATGGGCTTGTGGGATTTGAAGTGCAATTTATGGATTCTGTATCCATCGTTATACTTTTTAGTGATGCTCTCAACTACTATCTTTGCATGAAAAAAAAATCCACATCACCTCAAATAGATGACACACTTCAAGCAACTGGCATTGTCTACATGAAATGCACTGCACTGGTGCATCTGCAGTGATAATTCACAAGTCAGACCAAGTTAAGACCTACACTAAATGAATTTTACACCTACTGTACAATATTTCTCTACCTTTAATACTTTTTAAGGCCTTCAATTCATATTTTTAAATTTGAGACTTTTTAATACTGCGGAAAAACCCTGGAGAGAAGGATGGAGGTCCATGCTCACCCAAGGCCCAGCTGCCTGCACACCACCTCTGCGTCAATGTCATCCCATTGGTCATCGCAAATGGTGCCCCACTTCCCAGCATGATACACCTCCACACGGCCCTCAAAATCCTCAAGACCTCCAACTAGCCTCAAGGGGGCGCCATTGCCTAAAAGTGAAATGGAAATAATTTTCTTAGAAACTGTTGCACAATCACAGAGGAAATTTACCACAATTGTTTCAGTTTATGAAGAACAGGACAAGATAAAACAGCAACAACTTTCACCACGGGCCACAATAAAAGAAAAACAGAGAGGCCTGGCTGTGGCCATGTCAACTGGCCATGTCATCAGGAATGTAAAAACTACATGCATGACCACAATATTAGTTTTACAACATAAAATGACCGAATATTCTGCCACAGGGCGGTGAGCTGAGCTGGTCACCTGAGAACTTAACAGCTATGTGAGCAATGCGTGTGAAGTATGATGAGAGCAGGATGGCAGTGGGGCAAGGGTGTGTGGGGGGGCAGAGAACCTGAGTGGATCACTTAGATGCAGTTTCTACTTGTGGTATCTTCAAAGCGAAGTGTGTGTTTTTAGCAGTGGGGTGGTGTGTGTGTGTGTGTGTGTTTGGGGGGGGGGGGGGGGGGGGGGTTGGGGGATCTGTTGGGACCATTACCAACCCCCCAGTCCCCCCCCCCAAGTGCAGGACCTTAGTATTCTCAGATAGACCTCTCCCTCCTAATGTTTCTGACTGAATTATTCAGTGCACGCGCTAAATATACCAGTGGTGGACTGTCTCAGTGACCATTCACAGGGAGCAGCACACGCCACTCACACTGCCGTGATTCCCACTGATTTGGGCTGTTAGGAATTCTCTGTTGGAACACAGAGTGTGAACGCAAGTGAGTGACTGAGAGAGGGATAGAGAGAGAGAACATTCAGGTCTAAAAGGGGTTGAACACCACTTTCTGGGTTCCTCTGAGGTTCCTCTTGCCCAACTGGGCTGGGGAGGTATGTTGTTGAAGTACATAAACAGGCGTAGCTGAAAAAAGAAACAAGCCCCTGCGGGTATGGAGGGGTGCCAGAGGGGACAAGAATGCCCGAGCACCACAATGTACAGGACAGGTGCTGGTGGATGTGTGTGCGTGTGGGGGGGGGGGTCACTGTCATTCAATGAGACATGACGTCATTGTCAACTATGTGATGTTTTCTTTTTTAATCGCTCAGAGCAGAGCAGTAAAATGTGTGTTGGCCTGTGTTTATCACCCAGCCCAGGCCAGCAACAGTATAAAACCCGTGCTAAATCTGTGCATTGACCCTTAGCTTCTCTCATAACCTGGATATAAATAAAGACTGTGATTTTATACAATTTAAAATACATGTGTTGGAGTGTGTGTTAAAATTCAACATCCTTACCTTCAGGCTCTACACACACAACCCCTGCTTCATTGCCATGGTTGCAATCCCCAGAAATAAACTTCCTGGTCCGGCATTCCAGCAAGGAGTTTTCATTGCCGTGGCAGCCGAGGCGCTCGTAGTGGAAAAGTCCGGAACCAGGGCCAAAGTAAGAGTGCTGCAGGGCCGTGCCTATCTCTCTGTGGACAAGAGAAGAATTTAACCACATCTTTTTTTTCCGGCTTACACAACCTCATGTCAATATTTAGACTGAGTCTAGGTCTCTGGACTAAATCTTTCATTGAGAATAATAATACAGTTTGAAGATGTATTCAAACATGGCTTGCTTTTGTTATTATTAAAAGCCTTTTTTTTACACCATACCCAAGGCCAAGCTGTCTGCATATCACACTGGCGTCTCTGTCCAGCCAGTGAGTGTCACACACAGCCCCCCACTGCCCATTCAGGTACACCTCCAGACGGCCACTCTTAGACGAACCTCCCACCAGTCTAGCTGAGCCTGAAT
This sequence comes from Tenualosa ilisha, assembly GCA_015244755.2. Classification (NCBI taxonomy): domain Eukaryota; kingdom Metazoa; phylum Chordata; class Actinopteri; order Clupeiformes; family Clupeidae; genus Tenualosa; species Tenualosa ilisha. The sequence goes on along the minus strand of PYXC01002282.1, from coordinate 845,052 downwards.
GAGGAAAGGAGGAAAAAGCATGAGGAGAATGAACAGGCAGGCTGTAAGATGAAGTGTGTGTGTTTGTGTGTGTGTGTGTGTGATCAGGAGAGTCAGATGAGACACCTGTCTCCTTTTCTGTCTCACTCTTGTACAGAAACACAAACACACATACAAACACTCACTCACACTCACACACACACACACACACACACACACACACACACACACACACACACACACACACACTCGCTCTCACTCTGTCCCACATACACACATGCATACATGCACACACACAATAGTCAATGGTATACAACCAACAGAGCACAGACCAGAAATTCAACAAACTCTGATTACTCTGGGATAAAAGTGGAGCCGACTGATTTGCTGCTTTGTGTCTTGTTGCGGAGTTCAGACGGGGTAAAGAAGCTGATTAGCATACACAAATAAACAAAATAAATTATAAACACACAGATGAGACACGCACAAACGCACACTTACACACACACACAATCGTTCCATCAGTCAACAGCTCCTTTTTAAAATATCCGGTCTGAAAGAGACAATGCTCAGGAGACTGAGAGCAGGATAATCAGAGCAAACACAGCACAGATGCAGCCCAGCACTCGTCATCAGCGGCACCTCTACCCTCTCGGCCCCACAGAGCCAGGTGCTGACAGAGGAACCCAGAGCCATGTAGCCACACAAAGTTAGCCGGTCCCACAGGGAGGCCTTGCCACAGATAAATACACACAGACACACACTCATTTTCTGTCTTTCACACACATCTAGACTCTCTCTCTCTCTCTCATGCAAACACACACACACAAAGCACTCACTCACATATACATAAGACCTTGACTTGACCAACCCCATGCCCCCCCCCCACCACCACACACACACACACACACACACAGACACACATACACAAATGGTCCTTCTCACTCATGCATTTGCATAAGACCCCGTGACAGCAGCCCTTGACTGATGGCTGGAAAACAGAGGGGATCATCTCTGGTGATCCTTTGCACACAGACTCCTTTTTTAAAACACACAAACAGAAAAGACATGTGACCTTGTCAAGGAGATCAGAGCCGGCTATCCATTAACATACAGACAGACACAATAAGCAGATGAGCTAAAGCTACTGAAGACCCTCACCCCTATCTTACCCTGGTGGCAGTCACAATAAGCCCAGCCAATGGCTCCTGAACTCTGCCGGTAGAAGCACCAGGGATTGGACTCCCGGTCTGGGTTGCGACAGAAGCGGTGGTCTCCCAGTCCTCTGCCGGGGTACTGCAGGACATAGTCGGGAAACTCGGTCCATTTCAGGCAGGGGAGCCTGAATCCGTCTGAGACACAGAGCCATTGTAGTAGCCCAGCTCCGTGAAGCCCTCAGAACATGACAGAGGGGCTGTAAACACACACACGAGTATACTGTCAGGCATAAGGGAAGGAAAGAGTAGAGTCAGTCATAGTTATCAGTCATAGTTATGGACATTACTGTACTGCATTTTACTTCTGTGCTTTGTCCTAAGTGGCCCTTGGGGTGAAGGGACACATAGATGACATTATTGTAACACCAGAAAGAGAAAATGATGTGTTTCATATGAACTTGTTAAGGTACAACATGTACAGCATGAACCGTGGTGTAAAACTTTGAGTTGTCAATCCTAACAAAAGTTTTCCAAATATTTGTCTAAAATGGCCAATACAATGTACACAGTGTTATCAAAGTTAGGAGTGTGTGTCTAGCCGAGCAGACTGCAAACCATTTACTTTTGATTTTTCGCTCTCTACAAAGCGGCATTAAGAATTGGAATGAAGTGACACAGTGAGACCTCAGACAGCTCAGCCATACAGATGAGTCTAAGCCGCACTATTGGAAAAAGTGATTGGAAAGGATTGGATCTGCTGAGTCACAGTAAGTAAATCAAAAGCTGGCTTCTGCAGGCTCAACAAGACAACTTCAATACATCGAAGAGGCACATAGTGCAAAGGATGTGTTTGTCTGTGCTTGTGTGTTTGTGTTTGTGTGTGTGTGTGTGTGTGAATATGCATTTGTGAGAGTGAATGAGAGGGAGAACTTGAGTGTAGTTTGATGTTTTCAATTAAATGAGACATACCTTGGGTGCCTCAAAAAAGAACGGATATTGCCTCTAAACCTCTGCATAATCTGAAGCACACAAATACCTCTACAGAAGCCATAACCCCCCACCCCCGACACACCTCCCAACCACCACCCATTCAGCAAAGCTGCGGGTAAACATGCCTGTCTGTAATGCTTTTAACGTCACCAATCTCATCCATAAGCCACAACGTGGTCCTGCATTGTTAACAAGGCAGTGCTTTAAGAACCTGAGAGGGTGCATTCCTATGAGTTAGCCGGGGCTATTTCCCCTTGCCTTTTGCCAGAGCCAGATCTGACTGCTCAACATGTGCTGCACGTCTGGACTTTATTGCAAGCCGGCAGACGTCGGCACAGCCGAGAGGAAGTCTGGGCCTGGGGCCACAATCTAAAGCGAAGGTTAAAAAAGAATCATGGGACCTCTTGTCAAAAGACGATGCTCAAAAGTGCCTAGTAGCAGGAAATGAGTTGAGAGCGAGCCTCATCAGTTATGCAGATTGCATTTTGAGAGGTGGGACAAGATCACCACAGAGGTCCAACATAAAGGGGGTTTGCTTGTAGAGGGGGTGTCCAGAGATGCCACATTGCTCTGGATCTATAAATCTCTTAATCTCATAAATGTTGTCTAGGATGTGAGGCAAAAATGTGCCAAGCTGAGATAAGACCTAATTTCCGATTAGTGTCAAGGTAACTGCTGAATATCTTTAAGTATTATTGGATGAATCTGTACACCAGATTGCAGATGATTCTGAAAAGAGTCCAGCATAGCCCATCTGGGCCTGAGACCAGTTGTCAGCTGCTATGCACAGGAACTTTGTTTTTTTGTCTGACATAAAACTTAATTTTGGCCAGGAACAGCAAACTGCAGCAAATCTTTCGAATGAAGTCATGTGAAAACATAGGGCACAAAGTGCTAACTTCCTTCCACTGGCTCCAAGGCTAGTGTGAAGAAAGTGGATATGCTCACTGCCTACTCATCAGACAGCCTCACCACAAACACCACCCACCCAGCCTTTAGACTCTCAAACCCACAGGGGCTTACCTCCTCCTCATGAGATCCCTGAGGTGAGACTGAGCAAACATTTACACCTGTGAGCGTTCGCTCGCAAATATACAGCCGTGCAGGCAGACACCCGGGTCTGACCATGTCTGTGCTTGTTCGTGGCTTGCCTCTCTTATTTTAACACAAGGCTTAGAGGACTGGCTGGGACACTGGACTCCACTTCATAGACAGCGCAGGAGTGATTGGTGCAGAACAGGAGAGTTTGTGTAGGCATCCGTTGGAAAGCTTGGAACGCTCAGAGAGCAATTCCAAGAAGCTGTGTATCTGAGCAGAGAAGTCTGCGTTATTGCAGCCCTTCGCTTCCACTACGAGCAAACTGACAGATTTTTGATTGGCTGCCAAAGGGTGACTCACGGGAAGAAAAAGTAGACAGTGTGTATTTTCTCCTTTGAGAAGGTCGAGCTTGAGTTTCATACAAAATTAAGCAGTTTCATCATTCCCCATGTCTAAGCCATTCACTCTACCTGCCCTTGGCTACATCAACAAAAAAGGTGAAAGGGTGACAGAAAGAAAAAAAAGACTGATCCTGAAATTTGAAAGGTATGCACATGCATTCAGCACCAACAAGCTCTTTAAATCCCTAAAGACAAACTGCCACCAAACATCCAAAACAGGGTTGTGCACCATTTCTTTTCATAACTGTTAGCTTAGCATGGAATGGACTTTCCATAATCTATTCCCCCCTTTCGCCCCACAGGAGTTTTTCACTGAGGCATGATAAATATTTCATAAAGTTCATGTTGCACTTTCAGCCACATGAGAATGCCAGCCGGAAGCTAGCTATTAATGTCATTACCGGGCACTCGGTAAACAGAGATACAGCCTGCTTTGCAATCAGCACATTACACATAGGCAAAACAAAGAGGTTAATGCACTCCCTAGGACTGTGGCTAAAGATTATAGATTATAGATTGAGTCCAGGAGTTTGGATTTCATGCATCAAATCTAGTGAAGGTCTTAAATTGATTAGGCCTCTGACATTTTCCTCTCAGCTCCGTTCCATCCAGGAAAAAAACAATACACAATCCTTGTCCATATCTTTTATAGCCCACAGTTGCCCTTTTATAAATCAGCTTATCTTCCATGACGTAATCTGGCCTGCACCAAAGTCCACAACAAGAAGCAATTTAGTGAAACACTACCAGGGGTGGAAATCCTGACCCTGATTCCCATGGCACAACATTAGATGAACGCAAAGGCCCCACGTTGATGGACAGAGTCTACATTCTTCTTCATGGTGTAGACCATCAGTCTGTGTGCTACAGATGCCATGCAGCACGACACTGTAAGTAGCCTCTTTCTGATCAAGGAAGGGGCAATCAGGTATCTTCTTGTCTCCTTGTCTGAACATGAATGGGGAGCGCGAGAGCAGAGTGTGAGGCAGCGGGTGTCAGTATGGTGAATGCTGGAGCATCCAGCCTAAGGGATGTCAATACCAGGAAGACCTGTCTAGGCTTGGTAAGAAAGCAGGAGTGGCACTGGGTTTAAACTGTATCGTGTAACCTGGCTGACACGTGAAATATGGAAATTTTTGGTGCCTCAGATCTCAGATTGCACCCCAAGTCACTTTGTAGGGTTCATTTTTCATGCACACAACAGCCATGTGCTCTTTTGTGTGCATGTGACAGCTTTACAACCTCTGCTCCATAGCTGTAGGACAGACGCAACACTTGTGTTTAGAAGAAAGGCTGTTTTAATCTCTAAAGTTGTTTCGCTCTAAATGCCAAATGCTTGTATGGGTCTTGGCTAGAGATTCAGTGTTTATCATAAGGCATAAATAAATGTCACTGCAGTGGCTGTTACCCTTACACCAGAGCAAAACAGCTTCACCTAATGTGAACTCCTGAATGGCCATGGCCTGGTCTGATTGCCAGCGTCAACAACCACTTCAGAAGAGATGATAATGCAACAGTTGTTCTTACCGGTGCTTCAAAGCTTTTAAGTCAGGTGACAAGGTCATGAAAACATTACAGTCAAATGACTGTGTAGTGTCTGAAACACTTAATATCATGAGAAAATACACCCACCTGAACTGTGTACAATGTTTATGTTGCCATCTGGCAGGTCCACCTAGGGAATAATAGTAATTGGGGGAAGAGTCAGATTAGGGACATTAATCAGCTTTCAATTAATATTTAAAATATGACCAAACAATAAATCCTGAACTGCACACACTGGTCCTACATATTTCTAGCTCTTCCAGTGACACATCAAGCGCTTGAGTCTTACAGTATAGGCTGTTGGAGAGCTCAGAGTAGGTGGCATTCAGACATTCTTTTTCAGTTGACCTGTAATCTCTCATACCCAAGGCATTTGACTGGCTAATCTAAAGCATTATAGCGCAGACACGCGCAGGCCGCCACACAAAGTTGAGCGTAAGGACTTGTGGTACTGTTGTGTTTGTCAGCTGTGTTCTATTCTCGCAGTCGGGTTAAGAAAGTGGCCTCGGACGTCTCCCAGGTTAATGACAAGAAAAATTGCACTTTATGATGTGCGGTAGCCTGGGAACGTTAAAAAAAAAAGATCAAACACTGCCTTCCTAACCCCTAGCTAATTTCCAACGATGGGGTGCTTTTTATTGACTACTAATGCAGGAAATTGCACAATGTCTGGACCCAGTCTCTTCAAACTGACATTGCGGTGGCTTATCAATTTACTTCAAGAGTGCGAAGGATAGCCAGGCCACTACTGGCCAAGGTAGCCAAAAAGATAACGATCTGTGTTCTGTTGAAGTAAGGTTAATTTATTTCACTGTAAAAAAAGACACAGTAATGCTTTCCTATTCAAGGTCCAACTGTAAGCGTTTATTCTTGCCTACGCGTTAACCAAGTCATTACTTGCTGGGGTGCCAAGTAGTCTACTGCTGTCGAGACTGGACACAGCCGAATAGGACTTTACTGCTGGGGGTTTACTACGTGAATCAGAAAGATACCATAACACGAACATTATGATGTTAAGTGGGGATGTCAGGTGCGTGGCACCATAATAAATCATTCATGGAGGAAGGCAGCTTTGACTGCCAAACATTTCGGGCATAGCAATAAATCCGAGATAGCCTTTGCATTACGTAAAAAGTTTCAGTGGCAACGCAGAGAGTGAGCTACTACCCCATACTATCGTCCCAGTTCATACATTTATTAAAGTAGACCGATTGTCTTATTTTAAAAAAGGTTTTTTTCATGTTGTATCAACAACGTTTATTATTAACAGTCTACCTATCATACCTACATGACTGACATGTAATTCAAGTACGTTAAAGACTGTTGGAACTTCATCAAACAATTTGAACGTCTGTCTGACAACTGTCTTCCTTCAATTTAAAGGCTAATAGAGTGCTAAATTATGCACCCATGAGTAAGGCATTCATTCATTTCTTATTGTCTGACTGTAACCCCAACTGGTAGCCTACAGAAAAACAGATTGGACAATATGAACAACTAAACAACCTACCTCGATGGAGACCAATACTGCGCTGTAATATATAGCTAATCGCAGAAATATATTTCGACATGTCCCGATATCCATCCTGGAGCTCTCATTGCCCGGTCTGTTTCGCCCTCATTGCTTTCCAGATTCTCCGTGAGTCCACTTTTAAGAATGGGACAGTTTTCTTCACATAGATGAGGACAGTAACGTCACCGCGCTTTGCGCTACCTGATACAATGAACGCAAGAGTCAGATGCGCCTTTCCTGTCCTTATGTTGATCTAGTATTTAAAACTCTGAAACAGTACAGCACACCCATACGTTGATGGACACTTCGCGTCCGAGTCCAAATATCCTCCTCACTTCTGAGGAAGTAAACGAAAGAAGATACAATTGAACCTTGCGCGGTGCAGGCGCGAGCTGCAGGCGCCCTCCTCCTGCCGCAGGCTATACGTAGCCTATATGACAGGAATAACGCTCTCTGAATAGACTACAGGCCATGTAGACTGGTTGTAGGATAAAGTGGGAAGATGTTGCGCAGATCCATTATAAGTATATCATATAGCATATTCCGGACAAGCTAAAAGGTAGCCTCATGAACACTTCTTCGAAACAAATGGACTTTTGTTTTGATTTTATGGCTTTGCGTAGATTCCACATTAAATTTACAGCAACCTTACACGTGAAAGGTGACTTTTTTAAGGCGTATGTGAAACTAATATCAGTGTGTTTAAGGCGTGGTACGGCTGACAGCCAATCCATTGGCAATCATTTTACTTTGATAGGAGGCGCACTAACGGTAAAGGCACGACACACAAAAGTCCATTTCACTGGTAAAAAACTTCTTATATAGCCAAGGCCTATGGCAATATTAGCATGCAGTTAAATATGTCAATCGAATTTATACTATATAACTTCCATCAAAAAGGGATAATGCGTTAACACATTCTCACGATTTCTCAACCAGATAAGTTTTCTTATGTTTCTTCTTATGCCCTTGCGAGATTTCCTGTGCCATTTAACCAGGATAAAATCTGCCAAGAGGAAAATGCTGAAATTCGATTGCGGGCAACAAGGGAGAAGTGCCCTTGATTTTCATGTTTTTAATTCTGCTGATAAGTTGGCGTTTTGGTGTTATATTGAAACAGTTGTGTATTTTCTTAAGTTTAAAATCTCGTTATTATCGGGCATCAAAGGATTTTAAATAAATAAGGGAGAGGCATTTGTCTAATCAGCCCTTCAAAGGAGTGGCACAGCTGGCATTTGACCCATGGTAGTCCTTCCAGATAGGCACATTTTGACATTTGCTTAGGCCAACAAAACACAGAAAATGGTCATGCGTACAACTTTATGGGCTATTTGATAAGTGTACTATGGAAAGTTGATATAGTATGAATATTTCTATAAATCATAACTGAACTAATATGGCCTATATTCAAAGACGATTTCGGTATGTTGATTAGTGCAAATATACATGTGCAGAGCAACCCCTTCTGATTCTTCACGAACTGGTTTGACGGATAATTAGCTACGAATTTTGATATGCCCAGACAGCATTTCCTTTGAAGTCGACACACAGATAATGGATGATAAGGGGAGGGAAGACATTTGGAGTGAACATTTCTTCAGTACACTGCTTGTGTGCACTCAATGTCTCCTCAGCTTATGACAAACTCTTTGTTTTGCAAAAAGTCATACCAAAACAGAGGGAGAGCTGGATAAAAATGGTAACTACACTGACTATGCACATCTATGTAAGCTAATAGTAATAACCTTGACAGATGCGCACACCAATGCACAGCTGACACAAATCTACACAGCTACAGACTGCTGATATAATTTCTTGATCCCGGGCCCTCATAAGGGACCACATGTCCTGGCATGTGATGCAATGCTTAAGTTTTCACAATAAGGTTAAAGTTAAAAGCATGTAATATATTTTGAACTATCTGCTGGAATAAGACCATGATCACTGGAAAAACATCAATAAAACTCATAATTACAATCCATTAGGCTGCATTATTAACCTTAAAATGAACAGCTTCCCAGAGGGTAATTTGAGAACACTTTTAAACAGAAACAACTACAACTCAAAATTCATATAACATCCCTGGCAAATGCTGGTTTACATGGCAACTAGCTGGAGGAGAATGAGAAGTGAATTCATTTGAGCTGTTTAATGTGATGATGTATTGCAGTTCACTCGATACAGTAATCATCCAAAGTGCATCAAAGGCTAGTAAATGCACCTCTGGCTTGCACTGGCTGCTGATGTTGAGACAAATCACACTTGGCCAACCTTGTCTTTCTCTCTTTCATCACAATGAATCTCCAAAAGGTTCAGTATGTCTCTGAAGCTCAACATCCAATCACACAATAAAGGGCAACGCCCAGTCCTATTATGACAACTGTACAGTTCACTGCTCCAAGATATCCATGAGTCCAACAGATGCCACATTTTGGTCAGCTCAGATGAAAGTGTCTAGTATTCACGCTTGACACTGGGGAATCGCTTCAGGAGAGTATTGGCTTGCTTGGGAAGGAGTCGTTCTCCTTGGCCAGCCTGCTGAGCAGCCTTTAATTTAGCTTCCATCTACAATGTGTAAAAAAAAAAAAAAAGAAGGTTGATTTTGGCATTTAAAAATAATGCTTTCTCCTATGAGAACATTTCACTATTGAGAGCATAAGAACATATGCTGTAAACTACACACGCGCGCGCGCGCACACACACACACGCACGCACACACACACACAGTTAGGCCTGGTTCATAGTCAACATAAAAATGCGTGTCTTTTGGTATGCTTCCATTGACTCCCATGTTATCACATGTTATTGTGTTCTGTCAGAAAATTTTACGTTATACACTTTGCGCATCATGGTGTTCTTGCGTTCACGTCTACATATGTTTGCACTGACTATACATTAGCCCTCCAACATGCATGCATGCACACGCGTGCACACACACAACCACAATGTTGCTATTTTTACAATGAAATGGGATGTCTACTGCAAACATGACGTGAGAAACTGGTCTAATTAAAAGCATGCTGTCGAGGCTTGGGTGTGCTCTGTCAGTCACAATTTAACCGAGGAAGAGGGCGAAAGAAAAACACTAATATTCTCGTCAGACATGGAGGGCTCTACTAGCATGGGAAAACGGAAAACAAAAGCAAAATACATGGGGAAGACCCAACAGGAAATGCGGCGAATGGGCAGAACATGTTTTGGTTGGAGTACTCCCTGGTCAGGAAAACAGCATAGAAAATTACATTGCCATTCTCAGTAATGACCCTTTCCGTTACCCTCTAACAAAGTCTGTAAGGAAGTCAGGGGGGAAAAGCCCTCTGGCCTAATTTAGTGGCCGATCATTGAGGGAGGGGTTACATCAACAGCTTCCTGCTTACAGTGAGCATACAACTCTTTAGGCTACTGTACCTGAGCTTTCTCCACACACTTATAGAAGGTGGTGATTTCTTGGGAGCAAATCATATTATTGAATTCATTCTTCTTCCAACAGGCCATCAACAGGGACATCTCAGTGATGCAAGAGGCCTCTAAAAGGACAATAGATCATGTGAACATTAAAGGCCATTTACAATCATACTAAATAAGGAAAACAAGAAACAAACACAAAGGCTTTCTCGTGAGAACTTGAGGTGCTTTATAGATATTAAATAAGCTAGGGAAAATATGTTAGGAAAGATTAAGAAAGAAAGTAAGAAAATTAACACAAAGAAACCACAGATATGGAAGGACTAGTGTAAGGACTCCAATGCTGTCATTCACTCAAAACGTCTCGTGACCAATCAGCGTCACAAACTTCAGAGTCTTAATAATGACACTACTCTTGTCCCTGTCCCCGCTGGCTTTCAATGTATCACTCTTCCTCCCTAAACACCTTCAGTTTGGTCCCTGCCCATCTGTTCAGAAGGTAGGTTCTACTCGTGTCATTTCATTCAGGCAGGATATGAAAGGATCTACACTCTTATTCTGGATTGAGGTCGAGGCCTCAGCCAGAGATGACACTTATTATGTTACCTCATGCCATTGTAAAATTTTTATGGATTTGTTGTCACAGTTGCTCCCTGAAACTTCCCTGTTGAACAGATATTGAAGGGAAGTCTGTTACAGAGTCTAAAACTACCTTTATATTTCAGTTTGGAATCAGACAGTGGCTACACTTGTATTAAGCGATGGTAAGGTTTAAAATCTTACTTTATCCGATGCTAAGCAATGCACTGCAAACTGACTCTACATCTGTTTTCTTACAGGTCTACATACCTCATGCTCATGTTAAATAAATTCATTAGCCAACAAGATCATGATTAATTTTGCTACAGTTACATATCATCTTTAGCCAGGAAAGCCATACAGGTAGCCACAATAACATGAAGATGTAGGCTACCTGCATAGCAAAACAAACTGCTACCGCTATTCCACGTCTACATTTCCAGGCTATTATCTCCGCAACGAATTATGCATGCCCCTACAAGTCTGTAACGTTACGATGCAACATTAAAGAGAAATGTGAGAATCCAAAGTTTCAGTTGACTTCAAACGTTAGCTAAATCTTTGGCTAAATTAACTGACGTTAACTAACGTTAAGTGCATCGCAAAGGGGAACACTAGCACGTCCCGGATGTAAACACAGATTATAGGTTAATTTCTAAGAAGTGCATTATTCTCTTCAAATTCAATTAATTACAAGTATCAAGATAATTTCCAACACATTGTAAATAAAGCAAGATTATCGCTGACTACTTGATGTTGAGTTACCTCAAAGCCTGACAGAGGTCGCATAATGACTATGGAAATTGGCCATTAGCCAAAGATTATGATATTATGACACATCATCATCGCGAAATATGTTTGTCTGTTTCTATCTTTATTTCTTTAGCATTTTATCTCTGATATCTTACCCCCTCTTCGCATTTTGCGATTGGCCACTTCGTCCTTGAGGACGAGAGGCTTGTTTGGCTTAAGAACAGGCTTCCCATTCGTTCGACTCAATAGCCGATTGACCTTCTCTTCAAGAGCGGATACACTTTTAGACGCCATTATATTGCTCAGCTTATGATTAAAAAAATACGCAATATTAAAGTCTTAAGCTTACGGTTGACAACTACATCAACATTGTCGTTTGCTGAGACATGTTTCCTAACACATGCTGGTCGCCGCCATTTTGAAACGTAAAGTGTCCCTACTGTCGCAAATTGATTTGGTTGCTATAGTTTACATTTACATTTACATTATATTTAGGCATTTAGCAGACGCTTTTATCCAAAGCGTCTCACAAAAGAGGATAACATTCAAGCTACAACTCAATGAAAGAACAAACAAGGAGTGCATATTGCTAACATAGAATCTGCACTATTTTAAGTTGAATTAGTTGAAATAGTTATAACAGTATGAATTAGTTGAAATAGTTATAGTCATACGACAACGAATTGATTATTTCCGTCAACAAGCTGGCGCATCCTTCTTTTAGGTTACTGTCTATGTGTAGGTCTCTCTGTCTCTCTCTCTCTCTCCGCCTTTCAAACGAAACAAAAACAACTGTGTGATAATGCAATATTTTTATGTCAAAAATAGGCTACGCTTAGGTAGGCAAGATGAGGCCTATTGCATATTATATGACTTGAAATTCAAAACAGTTCTAACACTTGGGTTCTGCCATCACACAAACACACACACACACACACACACACACAAAGAAGGCTAGCAAATAAAATAGCCTATACACAATAACACATACACAAAATAGCCTGTACACAATAACACTGTTGATCAGCATGCTAGGATTTTACAGTGATGGACAAGCCAAAACAAACACAACTGTATTTGGAAGTAAGATGGTATTATCCAAAGACTCCTAAACCCTGCAACATTCTTAATCCTCACATTACTGCTGTGTAAGCACCATTTTTGGTGCAACTTACTGAATCCTCTGATACCCTGTCAAACTTGGCCTATATCAGAACTCCCGCGGCATCCTAGCCCATGTAAAAGTCTTGACCTCATGCAGGTGAAGGGTATGCAGAGCCAAAGGAAACAAAGCAAGACATGTTTTTGACTCCTGAGGTCACTTAATTTGATTGATATTTATAACCCAATTTGCCTTCATGCACATAGATAACTATTTTCCTTGGAGTACTGATGCCTATTAGTTTCCATACAAGCTACCTGCATTCCAGCTATAGCTCCTTGGCCTGCTCAGGTATTCAGATTGTGCCTCTGCTTGTTCTCAGCGTTGGGTACAGACACACAAAATTGCATCACTGACAGAGATAGTGCATAAGGGTGTGCATATTTGATGCCTCAGGACAAAATAGCAGTGGAGGCTAAACAAAGCAAGCAGAGACAAATTTGTACACTAGTCCTGGATGTTTTTTTATAGCTGTTGGTAATGGAAATCTGTAGCCAGCACTGTGGGTGACACATTTCATAATAGGCCTACATCATTAAATTGCTTGCAGCCGCCTGTCATCTTTTTTCCTAACATTTGTTATGTGGTAACACAGACGACCTCTCTAGCACAAGCATTTATCATAGACAATGAAAACAGTCATTCTCTGAATATGTAAAAGGTAGTCTTTATGTAAAAGGGAGGTAGTCTCTGCCAACTTCACTGATAAAAACACAGACACTGTGTTTTTGTACTGCTGTCTCTCTCTCTCTCTCTGTGTGTTTGTTTGCAGTTATGTGCTAATGGTCAGAAGTGTTCATTATTGATGTGTAGACAGAATGCATTGACACTGACAATACTGGAATACAAAGAACGTCCCCTCTGAACTCTGACCCTGCTGCAGCCAATTGCTTGACTGCACATGGCTTAAAGGCACTGTCAAGCATACTTTGCCAGGACCTGCAGTTAAGCTCTTTATTTCCTCTAGGTGCCAATTATAAATCACAATCTGACACCTTTGTTTTCCAGTACTGGCAGAGAAAACTCTGGCTGAAGGACAAAACTCAGCTAAAGTTTTGTCTGTGTTCCATTGTCTGAAACCGAGATGTACGATGCTTGTCCCTCAGAACATTGTTTTCTTTCACAGAACACATCCTCGGTCCTCTTCAGCTGGGGTTTAACAAAAAGGGTATCAGCACATCTGTTAAGACTACACCAGCAGCTCAGTAACAACTTGAGTTACAAAACAAAATTGGCAGTGGCAATTATATTTGTTATATTATCAACTGCATGACTTAAAGGGGAACTGATTTTATGCTTTTTTAGGTTAATTTTTCAGCTTCGTAGTCACTTAAATGGTTAAATGGCTCATTTTGGGGTGAATGAAGACTCTCTTGGCTCCCCCTGCAGCTTCCTCGCACATGACAACGGCCCCGATGTTGACCAAAAACCGAAACTGAGCAAAACCTTATTACCTTGCAAGTCAAATTTGTCATCGCTGGTTCCGATGCTTTGGTTTTCAATTGAATCTATTTGTATTAGCATTGGTGACAATTTAGTACGTTGGTGTTAATTAAAAACAGTGTCTGTAGGGGGCGCTCCATATCGTAGGCTTGACTGGTATGCCTTTAACTTAGTGCAATATGCAGTGAATGATATTGGCATAAAAGAGCTTTGGTCATCATCAAAACAAAAGCATAAAGGCTTTAGAGTTAACTCTTTGACTATTTTTATCATGGAGGTAGCCTACCTCCTCACAACCACTTTTCTTTGATGGTGCTTTTGGATGACAGGTGCAACTTAAGCTCTGAATTCAGCCATAGAGAGAACAAAGACCCACATGTTTAAGAAGAATCAAGAAGCTTTTTTTGGTTTGTGTTTACCATGCGTTCAACAAAGCTGTCTTTTTGATCACTCACTTTTTAGCATGCTTGTGCAAGGCTTGTCAAAAACCGTTTGCTTTTGTTTAATTAAAAAAGGAGTAAGGTTGGGCTTTAGTGTTTCATTATCCATGTAAGTCAGCTGTGCATGTTTGCTTATGGCAACCCTGGGCTCTGCACATACATACTAGCCAGTGAGGAGGTCAGCAGCAGTGATCACAGTTCTCATTGTTTTTCTGGGCTGAGCTGCCTAACTGCCTGCTGTGCCTGTGGGTAAACTGACCTCTTAAGAATCCTCTCTTGCCTCTCCAGACCTCTCTCAAAGTGGCAGTTGTAGCTTTAGCGTAGATTCTGTGTCCCAGTGATGGGGAAACAATTTTTCCCCAGTGATGGGAAAACTGGTAACAAACCCTCAAAGTTATTTCCTCACTAAAATCAATAGCACAATAAACAAACAAACAAACCATGTTGAGAAAGAGTATAGATGAACTGTCATAACAGTGCAGAGTCCACACTGTGGTCCCTGTGATGCTAGTGGCATGCAGGCTGTTAATCAGTTGATCCTTGTTCTTTGTTTGCATGAGAGGATGGATACCTTGGCTTGGACAAGTGTCTCATGATGTGTATATTTAGGAACAGTTGATTATTATCCACCATCAGTTTCCTTGTCTGGTCACAGAATACTTGTAGCTATGGTTGCTTGCGCTATTACTGATGTCTGACACAAGTGGTAGACTGTAATTAAACTAATTAAGTTTGTTTTAGAATAAACATTTTTTTTTACTTAGTTTTTTTTTTTACTAATTTGCGCTATTTATGTTTCAGTAATTCTGGTCGAGGATGAAGTTGGGACTAGCCCTCTCTCTCTGAAAGGTCTGTAACCGACTAGGGTATTAGTTAAAACCCAGAGATGAACAGTTTCTGTTAGTTTTAGAGGGTCACAAAACAGCTGAAATAGGCTAAAGGTGGACATATGTAGCATAGTGAATTGGTGAACAGGCCATCCAAGACATTTTTCATGCCAGAGAGAGAGAGAGAGAGAGCATGTGGATTTTGTAGACAGTGGATCTATTCAGAAGTGGGGATTTAGGTCGTCCATGCTGTGTAAATCTTCAGCATACCGTTCCACCAAACAAGTATTTAGCAACAGCTTTTATGCCACAATCAACTGAAAAACGAGTCTGTTTTGTCAACTTTACATGGTGCTGATACAGAAAAATATCAACATGACTCCACTTGCCATTAGTTTGACTGATCCTGGCATACATGTTAATGTTGAAACTTGTTTCTTGTGTTCTTACAATCTCTGGAGAGTAAATAAAAGTAAATAACATTCATGTTTGTCTGTATTTTTAAGAATGTACATATAAAACACAAATGTCATCTTAAATTTGCTCATGATATAAATCTGAATAATCACTATAATCATAGTTTTAAGAGTGTGCATGAATATACGATAGATACTACATGAAAAATGAAAGTACTAATAAGGAACAAACCTCCGTCTGAATATTAACCAGGCACCCCACAGTAAGCATTTCCTCATAAACAAAGAGCAGCATTCATTATGTACCCTGTGTCAAGGTTATTTCTCCCCTCTTTCTTTTGTTGATCTCGTCTCCTTTTCACAAGCTTTCCACTGCTCCTGGTGTTTAATATTCACTGTGCCATATTGTCCCCACAATGCAAAGCTCCAGAGCACATGTTCAGCAGGACTCAGGGGGAAATTAGTGGTGGCTGCACAGGTCTTTGGGCCGCTGAATATTTGATGAGGTGTCCCCCCCCAACACTCACACACACACACACACACACACATAGCTGATTTCAGATGGCACATGGTTGTGGGGGTGCTGGTGGGCATGAGAACCTCTTTTTCCTCACCCCCTGCAGCGTGTCGCCCTCAAAGTCCCAGCTGGCAGAGACAGGCTATGAGCAGGAGGTGTGCGGCATGTCACCTCGGCCCCTATCCTTTCCACATGACACTCCAACTGCATTTCCATAATCTTTTATCTTTGCGGCCTTTTGTAATATGAACCCCCACATCAAGCATCAAGCATATTATCTCTCCAGCTTTTAATTGATAGATTCACTGTTCTCATCTTTAAATCAAGAATTCTAATGCTTCAAAAGACCATGCATGGATGAGTGCTTTCAATTTCCATGTTTTTTTATTTTCTTTAAAAGACCACATGTGTGTCCTGGTAATTTGCAGAGCAGCAGTTTGGGAGTCCCATCACATGCAATCCAATTAAAGGGTTACCTTCTCTTAAACCTTTTACTGGTCACTATATGTCATCTAATCTACGGAGAGAGAGAGGGGGGGGTGTGTGAAAAAGAAAGACTGAGATAGAGAGAGAATGAGAGAGAGAGAGAAAAGGGGCGAGTATGAGATAAAGACAACTCAGGCATCAGGGGCAAATGTCTGGGATTGTGAATTGATTAATGTAGACTCAGAGCAAATCCATTAGCTAATGAAATCTGTCTGGACGACAGAGCTGCTCAAAGGAAATTACCTCACCTTCACATCCTCTGTCTCACACAAGCCTCATGAGACGCTCCTGTGATGGAACTTTGTGATGTCGATGACGGCATGTTATAGAATGCCTGTGTCAGCTGATGATGGTCCTTCAACAGGGCTCTCCTTTTTCAAGCATAAAACTGGAAGGAACAGCAGATTAGTGAGTGAGAAAGAGAGAGGGAAAGTGCAAGAGAGAGAGAGAGAACAAAGAAGTAGAGAGGGAGAAAGAGAAGGAGAGAGAGCGCCATAAAATTTGGCATTGTTTGAAAAGAGTTGATTCTTTCCATGAGGTAAACTGACGTCATCCTGATTCGTTCATTAATCTTGTGGATGACCGATGACCTGTTCAACTTTCTGAATTAATATGAATGATTACATGCAATAGAAAACTGAGGAGAATATAAATCAAGGTATCTGAATTGAATCACATAGACAGACACTGTTTTCCTGACACTGTCTCCTGTCTGTACTTACGACATTTTGAGGCACAGGTAATAAAGCATCATTTTAATCTAACTCATTTTTCAAATCCAAAGTGGATTCTTACTGTGGTGGTAGAATTACAGTCTCTGCAGACTCTAAAATCTATCATGCTCAGTCATTCCATCTGATTTCTGTTAGGCTAATCAGCGAGTCATGGGAAACAGTTGATTTGATCCTTTGCAACAGCGTTCATTCAGAGTGCAGCAATGACCAAATGAATCTCTGTGGATGTCTACACCACAACGAAGTCAGTGAAATATGGGACCTCAGGGTGTCTGGCAAGGAAAAAGTCCCCCTTTTGTGTCCAATATCCTCAATGAAAAATAATTCCACGGCTCTTAGAACCAATTCTTCCAAGCACTCTGACTTCATGATAGCATGACAGAAAATAAAGTGAATATATTGTTGATTTGTTTGGCTAACACAAAATGTCTTTGGTTTTGGTCACCATGCTGTTAAACAGGGTAATTTATAGGTGGGAAGGGTAATGACTTCAGAAGTTTTTTTTTTCTTTCTGTCTTTTTTTCTTTCTGTCTTTTTTTCCTAGCCAATGCTGACTGTCTAACAAGACCCCTGATCCTTAACTCTGACCCCAGTGACACTCAGGGACATTCAGGCCATTATTTGAGGAAGAATCCTGCTTGTGTGAAAAGGACTATTTTTCTGTTTAGTTTGTGGATGTCCTGTTTTGTCTGAGGGGAGAGGTGATTTGAGGGGCAGTTTCAGAACTAACAAGAGAAACCTGGGAAACCTAAAAGGAAGTTTGATACCAAGTGGTTTTAATCTCGCATGGTTAAGATAGTTATGTTTTCCATGTCACAGTTTCTAAATCCTTTGAAAGACATATCTCAATATAAAACATTCTCAATCAGTCAAATTCTTGTCCAAAAATCATAATTACACAGTACATCCACCTGTTACTTGTTATTTACCAGAACACAGAGGCAAAAGCATTTTAATCATCAAAATCAGAAACTTTGTATGTAGGCAAAATACCTTGACAAGGGTGACACCTACTGTCCAGAAATGTAATTGTGGTTGAATGCAATTATCTGTTTAATTTTGGCCCAAGAGTAATAAGATATTTGCTTATGCGCCGCCATTAAGCTTAATGAATATTCATGGTTTTCTGAACTGGTAATGATGCAGTCATTATCATCTTTCTTAGAGCCAGTGCAATGCTATGATATTTTATATTGTCTCCATGAAGCCTCTGCAATGGATGTCAGAGAAACCTTTGCTTAAAACTCACTCAATTCATCTGAGTGCACATTCCTTTTGAAGGAATGATGAGCAAGGTCTCTTCAGGACAGATTTTATTTTCTGCTCTGAGATGACATAAAGCATTGTTCAGTGCTGCTCTCTACTGGTGGAGTATCAGACTTGGCAACACTGTCTTGTTCCAAATGCTACTGAAAACACATACTTGTGTTGTTTCTTTTGTATTTTCAGTGTGTTTCAGTAATTTGAAATGAAAATAAAACACAGAAGGCTTTCTTTCTTTAACAAGTGTTGACAGAGTATCCCCAAGAATTAATGCAATACATATTCACTGCTGTGTGTGTAACATGCGGGAGTTGAAGGACACATAAATATTACATCACCGCACATATCTGCATTGATCTCTGCCTGATAACACACTGCAGGAGAGATATGGCAATTGTCTCCTTCATTTGGCAGTGACATCCATTATTTACACTATAATAACAACAGAGCTTTGCGTGTAATAATGCACTGTGATGGCTGATAATTCCTGGTTACAAAACTGTTTGGGGAACTGAAATCACTCTGCAATTGATATAAAATGACAGCACTAGCCATGATTTGTCAGAATGCTTGTCTCCTGGTAAAAGCCACACAATGAGCTGGGAAGAGTCCAGGAGAAAGAGAGAGGATCTGGTGTGCCACTCACTCCTAGCTTACAGGCTAATTGACAACTGATAAGCTTTGAGGAGATTTAGGGTTTAGTGTGAGCTATGGAGAGAGGAAGAGCAGGCAGCAGGGGGAAACGTACTGCTGCTGCCCGAGTGAAGATGGGGGAGGGGGAGCGGGAGGGAATCTGGCAGAATGAAGAGAGAAAGAGTGTGTGTGTGTGTGTGTGTGTGAAAGACAGAGGGAATATGTGATATAGAGACAGAAAGAAGATAAATACTGTCTGACAGTGTGATGCCAAGAGAATGAGATACAGAAGCATACACACAGACAGGGGAGGTAGAAAGAGAGAGAGAAAGAGAGGGGGGGGGGCTGTGAATAAGACAGGATAAAGAAGAATTAAATTCACACAACAGACAGAGTGAGCAGAAGAGAGAGGATGTCAGGGGGAAAGTGTGTGGGAGGCAAATGAGGGAGCACAATGTGCCTATAATACAGGGGGAAAGGAAAAGGCAGACTGTGGGGAGACAGAGAAAGAGGAGGAGGAGAGAGGTGGGGGGATCACTGGCTGCTCAGCTGATGCGGAGCTGTTGATCTGAATGCTGAAGCTTGCCTGGCCTTAAGCAGGGCTGCTCGCTGCTCGTTACTGAATATACGCCGACACGCGCACACACACACACACACATACTCACACACTCGCGAACCCATACACAACCCCTACACACAAACACTCACACACGCACACACAAACGAACTCCCTCCCCTCACACACACACACACACACACACACACAGATACAGCGGCGGAGAAAGACAGAGACAGACACAGGGAGACACCGTGGACCAGCAACCATGGCAGATATGGGTGAGTGACAGACTCTGTTTCTCCCTCTCTCTCTCTCCCTCCCTCTTTTTTTTCCCTCTCTCTCTTTCTCTCTCATCCTCTCTTCTGCCTCTCTCCGTCTGTACATTACGCTACAGTACCTCTAATGCTACTGGGGACATAACACACATTACTCCTGAAGCATGTTTAGGGGGTTGGGGTTGGGAGGCACTGCTAACAGTGGGGGTGAGGGTAAAGCAGAGAGGCAGTACGGGAACCAAGCGGCTTGTGTTTGAATGCCTATCGTCCGTTACCGTGGCTCTGTAGGCAGTCAGTGCAGTTCTGTTGCAAGACCCCCTTGGGTAACTTGCAACAGAGGGGCAGAGACTAACTGATGAGGTGGTGAGAGGATGTTTTTTTGCTTGTTTGTTTGGTGGGAAGTGGATGAGGATGCACAGTCCTGGAGGATGCAATGAGATTCTCGGGGCTCACTGACACCCTACTGAGTCATTTCACTCAGCAAGCTCGCTGAGAGGCAGACCGGCTTCAGTAACAACAACCATAGGAGGGGGGTCTCTGTGTGTCTTCACAGCTGATTAATACCGAGCCAAGCTCCCCTGCTACGCTATGTCCTTTCATCTGCTCCACACCACTTCCCCGTTTCTCGGTCCACATGAGGGAGAGAGAGAGCGAGAAAAGCCATGCCCCTCATTTCTGGCAAGCCGAAGCACGTTGAGCAGTAGAAAACGCCGACCGTCTATTTTCACTCTGATTACCAGGGGATTAACCTAAGTGATTACATTCCACTCTGTGACACTGCCTGCACTGCGCTGCTTCTTTCAGGAGCACTACTGGCCACAGGGTTGGATATAGAGCCAGTTAGCTCTGCTCGCGCGGAGCTGAATATAGAGCCCGTTGTGACTGCCACCTCTCTCTTGGCGTCCAACTTCTCTGAGCTCAGTCTGCCCGTTTTGTTAATCAAAGGCTACACTCCGTGGAGTCATGGGGTAAGGTGGTGCCAAGGCTTTGCCCCAAAATTCCCCTCCTCACCTCTTATCCCCATATTATTGGATTTCATTTCTGACACATGAGCTGGCTGTTCATTACTGTCACTGAGACAAATTCATGGAGATAAAAAAGCTACTTCAAAGAAAATGAATGAGCTGAATTCCTTCACTCCCAGGCAGAAGGGATAAATATGTTGACAATTTGAGTCTGAGGCTACAGCTTCTAATTTGTGTCTGATTTACAGATGAATCTTGGAAAAGGCTGGTGAGGCAAGAGAACAGATGTTTCTTAGTACATGACTTAGATATAAAACATGCCCACAGGAATGACTAATGTAGTTCTGTGTAAGGCAAGACAAATCTTTAAGACACGGACAGGCGAAGTCGTGCAGAGGAATAGGGTGGGCTTACATTATGGTGTGTTCAAACAATTCTATTCTATCTATCATGATTCACCAAGACAATGTTAAGCATAGGGTTAAGCAGGTTGATACAGTACTGTATTGATACCCAGAGGGACAAAATGCTGTGTGTGTGTGTGTGTATGTGTGTGTGTGTGTGCATGTAGTTGTGTGAATGGCTGTCAGGAACCAGGGTCAAGTTTGTTTACCAAGCAGAGGTGTTGCATTGGAGGGAAGCATCATTTCTCTCTGGATCATTGACATTTCACACCCACAAGAGTTTGAATCACTGTCATGCTTGAGGCTTTATAGTTTGTTGACAGCATCAGCTGTATTATTTACTGTACTGAATATTGTTGGGTCCTGAAGGGGATTATTGGGTCCTGATTACAGTTTCTATTTATATTTGTGTTACCGCCACAAGCCCTGGTGTTCTCCCTCTCTCCTCCTAAATCCCACCCTCTGTGTTTTTCTTTCTTTCCGTGTCCCACTCCACACACACAAACATTACGGTTTGTTGGTGTAACTAATGAGTGTGTGTTTGTGTGTGTCTTGCAGAGGCTCTAAGTGAGGCTCTGAGGGCCATCAGTGTGAGCACAGAGGTCATTGATGAGGAACTGAAACCCCACCTGGACACTCTACTGGACACCCTATTGGAAAAGAGTGAGTCCATGATCCATGCTTGTTCTTACCAATGCATGTAGATCCATCAAGACATGAAGAGTTCAGACATAAAACCTGATAAGTCTATTTGTGATGAATTTGCATAAACATATAATTCTGATAAACCTTGATTTGTTTTTACATTGAAATTGCATTTTGACAAAGATTACTTGGAAATTATTATGAAAGCAACTTAATTTTTGCATATTTATGAATAAGGATTCACATGCACCACCACTGCACCTAACATCACTGGCACAATGGGGCAATCTAACTCCAGCCTTATGGTGTGAGAACACCAGTGAACTAATACTGACGAGTCACCTTTTGCAAATAAATCTTGTCTCTGTATGCCATCTATCGCCTACTGAAGACAAGCTATTGTCACGGCACGTGTGCATGTATGAAAGTATCTCCGCTCAAACTCTTGCTGGCCTACTGGGTAAAGTCAGAAAAAGCATCGAAGTGGCAAAGTCACACAACGCGAAAACTGTGACAAGAGTTTGTCCTGTTATTCACAAAACTGGCAGTCAGAGTCTAACACCCACACATCCAAACTGTCTTTACCGTTTGGAACAACTGCATCTATGCCACCTTGGTGACTATAAAAAGACTCTCGACTCATCACATGTGCTAATGACGCAGTCAACTTGCTTTCAGGAGCAACCCTGCCGAGTTATTGACCCTTTACGCTGCAGTCTTTAAACTCTTTAGCCTATTAATGAATTAATGCACCCAGACATAGTTAGACCCAGCATTCCTCGATGTCTCTTAGTGAAAGTGACAAAGTTTTTAGTCGGCGTGCTCAAACTAGTAGTAGCCTATTATGTGTTGGACTGGAGTAACCAAGCGCTCATCCTCCGGTATCTAGGACAAAGCGCTAGCCAACAATAGCCGATAATCTGCATTTGTGCGTGAGAGGCAGGAAGTGGGCTGCTTCTTAATAGCATAGGTGAGATTATTTTCCATTCCTTGTCCCTTTGACCTTGTCCAGCTGAGTTTAAGAGTTCTGTTCAATCATAGCTCTGAGAATCACAGTATCATAGATGGATCCTGAAAAATTGACCTAAACAAACAAACAAACATAAAAACAAACAGCAATTATACGGACAACAACAAAAGAGCACAGGGATGTTACCATGGCAGCGCTGCCCACACTGACAGCTTGACCAGCCTCCTTGGCTGCATACATGTGGAGCTGCTATTTCAGCAGCCAGTGGTCCCCATGCACCAACCAGTACGTCTTCAACCCACATCTACGAGTCTCAGAAAATGAGGTCTTAGTCTCTCCAATTCATTCTGTAGCACATCAGTCTTTTCTTGCATTCCAGCACATACAGTCGGCCTAGTTGGCAACACACAAACATGCAGGGAAGCATAGTATGCAGACACACAATAGCACACAGACCAATTCTTTTTCAGCAACAGTGATTTAATGATCTGTCTGTTTCCCTCAGAGGAGGGTGCTGCCCAGAAGATCGCCTCCAGCGGCATTCTGCCCACGTTGGCTAACTCTATCCAGAAGAAGGGCCCTCTCACCTCCCAGGTCACCCTGGTGGTGGCTGAGATGGCACGGGAAGGTAAGACATATGTATGTGTATCTATATGTATGTGAAGTGTGTTTACCCTGTACAGGGCCCATGCTGTTTGTAGTTCTGATCATGTTCTTGCAGAGGTAAAACTGAATGACTTTCCTAATGCAGAAGCACTGCAGATGAACTGTAAGCTACACAGGTTACATCAAGTGAGATAAGGAGAAGACTTTGGAAGCCATATTGTTAAAGTGTTTCCATCTGTGCATTTTCAGATAAATGAGCTTGTATATTGATGCTTGTAAGACATATCTGCTCTGGCTGTAGGCTTCTCTTGCTGGCTGAAGCCCTGTTCAGTTTGGCACAATCTCTCCCCATGTTATTAACCATCCACAAATCAATCCCCATAATCCACACACAGTGATTTTTCTTCTCACACAATCAAGCTGAGATGCCAATGGGTGAAATTCTGTCTGCCCTGTGTGGGAAGAGATGACCAGTGGCAGTAAACCACAACATCTTTCCTTAACCACTGTATCATCAATTATCGTTTAGCGTTCCCATTTAGTATTCAAAGTCACGTTTGATCAGCAATCCTATGGATTAGTTTCCTCGTCAATAAGGCGGATTTCAGTGCTTTTCTGGCTGAAAGTCACTGCTCTGTGTGTGTGTGTGTGTGTGTGTGTGTGTGTGTGTGTGTGTGTGTGTGTGTGTGTGTGTGTGTGTCCATCCTGCAGCTGCAGTGAGAGACAGCTGTATTGAGGCAGGACTGGTGTCTGCCCTTTTGCCACATCTGAACAGCAAAGACGAGGAGCTTCTCCTTCACACGGGCAGGGCAATCGGACGCATCTGTTTTGAAAATTGTGAGTGACACACCTGTTTTCTTTCCCTGTAGTCTCTCCCTGTAGACATATAAATGACATTTTAAAACCGTAGAATAATAATAATATGTAAAGTTATGTATTTTCATGCAAAGCACTCTGATTTCCTATTTACTGCCACTGTCTCCTGATGCTATCGGTATTAATTCCCAAACCTCTTCATTGAAACTGAAACACCATTATTTGAAGTGCCACAAGTAATTATCGATCAAATGCTTGCTGTTGTACTGAAGAGCTGATATTGTAATGTGTCTTTTATTGTGAACTGTTTTTATTTTGCTCTCTTTTTCTTTCCCTCTATCATAAACACACATAAATATTATGTCTCTCTCTTCCTCCCTCCCTCCATCTCTCTGTCACTCTCTCTTCCTTTCTTTCTTCCTGCATCTCACAGCTGCTCAGCAGGACAAACTGGTCGAGGCAGGAGTCATTCCCAGACTGGTCACTATAATGAAGACTTACCCAGAGAACGATCCACTAGCCAATGTGTGCCTTCTGGCTCTGTGTAACCTGGCTGAAATGGGTGAGGATAAACACAAACAAGCAAAGAGACAAACAAACAAAGAGACAAGCATGTAAATAGTCAAACACATAGTTCTAATTCCATGAATAAATATTTAAATTATGTTTGCCCTTTGGCGGTTAGTGAGGGTAAACCATGCCATCCCCTGGGTGCCATTTGTTTGAGTGACATCCACTAATCAGCATTTGGTGTACACTTAATAGCTTTCTAAAGAAAGAAACACCATTACAACACAGTTTAACCTCTGTCTCATCAAGGACAAACACCTCATGTGGATTACTACATTGAAATATTGGAAGAATGTTTAAAACAGTGACAGGTCTAGCTGAAGGACTACTTCGGTGAGGAGTGTGGAGATGTTTGTGTGTGTACGTGTGTGTGTGTGTGTGTGTGTGTGTGAGCGCCCTGTTTTTGTCCTTGTTGCTTAGATGCTGCACGAGAGGCTCTGGCAGAGGTGGGCGTCGCGGAGGTGCTGACTACCCAGCTGAAGCGTGCTCCTGATGCAGAGAGACGCCACCTCATCCTGGAAGTACTGGGATCACTGGGAGAAAGTGGTGTGTGTCTCAGATGTTCTGCATACTGCTATTTGAAGAGCTCCTTTTCAAAACGCTATTTATCCATTTTCAAAAATAATTAAAATTGATGTGTTTTCATTGTTCTTCTCAGTTAATATCAGTAAAATCACTGTTTTGTTGTTTGAACTGGTAGGAACAAATCAGACAACATGAATCCAATTGCAATTGTATATTATTTATTTTTGTTATTATTTATTATTTAACATATTGTTTTGGAAAATTGCACTCATTTGTATGTCTACAGTGTATGTATGTATCTGTGTATATATGCATGTATATATTTGTCTTAGCAGATAGGTTCTGAATTTGTCGAGCAGTGAGTATTCTCACAGCTGCAGCTGCACTGATGGCTATGTTGAGTTAAGAAGGAGAAAGGCCCTGCTTTTGCTGATTGTAGTGCTACCAGGGGCATACATGTTGTGACAGTGTCTAAGTATTTGTGTGTGTGTGTGTATATATGTTTGTGTGTGTGTGTTGTGTTTGTGTGTGCACGTGTGTCTGTGTGTGTGTGTGTGTGTGTGTGTGTGTGTGTGTGTGTGTGTGTGTGTGTGTGTGTGCTTGGGTGTCTTACAGATGCGCTGAAGCTGCAGTTTGTAGAGGCTGGTGTGCCAGAGGTCCTGTCAGAGATGATCGGAGGTCTGCAGGGAGGCTCTGACCCCCACGACCTCTGCAGCATCAAAATAGCTTCCAATCTCATTGTGTCTCTCCTGCTGGGGGGTGAGTCACTGTGTTTTGGCTCTCCCTAATGGAAACCTCCACACACAGCTGTGCAATGGCCCTCCCCAGTTCCCACATAGCTCTTACTCTCTCAGACAGGAGCACATAACCCATCTGAGCCATTCGGCCCCATGAAACAATTTATTATTGTCCGTAACTTTGACCAATGACAATAACCATATAAATGTTATCATCTTGATTACTGTGTAACAGAACATAGAATAATATATATATATATATATATATATATATATATATATATAATATATCCTGCTCTGTATCATGTCAACAAAACACCTTTCTAATATATATGTGTATGTATTTTCTACTCATACACAATGAATGAGTGCTTGTTGTACTCCTCAAATGTCCTGGGTCTGGCAGTCATATTATTAGTTTATGTTATGTCGTACTAGAGGGCCTAATGTCTAATGAGTGTGACCCTTTGTTCTGCCTTTATCTGACCTTCCCTCGGGGGCTGATGTTGGCTGTGTTCCAGATGAGTCTATGCAGAAGTGCTTCGGCGAGGGCACAGGAAGTGTGTATAAGGATGTGCTCTCCTGGCTACAGTCTTCCAACACGCAGCTGCAGCTCGCCGGGGCACTCGCCATCGCCAACTTCGCCAGGAACGGTGAGGGGTTTCGGTTCAATGCTTAAAGCCCTCATTGGAATGATCGGGATGCAAAGCCTTAAGTGTAACTGAAGCTAATTGGATAACCGATTTAATTTCTCTCCTCTCCTCACACATCCTAGGGAAGAGGTTGTTATAAATCCGTTCTGACACTATGGTAATGATTAGTTATCAAGCTTCAGCTCTCTGACACTAACCCTCAGGGTTTTTTTTTATTCAGTCTGAGTCCGTCAAGCTGCTTGTGTTTCCAAAATGCCATTTATTATTTAGCAGAATTCATACCCCTCTGTCTGCATCATCAACATTCTGTCTGCTTTTGCGCCCAGAGGCAGAGTACTGGCTTAGAGCGCCTCAGAATGCTGTGATAATTCAAAGACTCAAAGAGCACTTTTCATCTTTGGAGAGGAGTTGTCAAAGCATGCGTGTGAGTGGCATTTTCAAAGGCAGAAGATATGAAAAAGGTCACTCTCATCGTTAACGTGTCACAAGAAAGTGGGCATTTATCTCCCGCCCGCAGACAAACACCCTCAGACGTGGGGTGTGGAGATACTCAAGACAACCGAGGTGAAACTGTGGACAAAAGCTAGAGCAGAGCTGAGGGGGGGTCTGTTTACTTCAAACAGTGATGGGTTAAAGTGAGGAAATAGTTGGCTTTTTGTAAACTTATTCACATCACAAAAGCCCTGTCATTCCTCATGGATTTCCAAGCAGTAGTGATGGATATCAAGTGTGTGCTCACCCACTAGAGGGCAGTTTAATTTGGATGTCATATAGATACCTACCTCACCTTGCCTTACAGCTGGAATTCGATCAAGCCTTCCTCTTTTACCACTGTTTATATAGGCTTGGTTCAGGGATATTCAGATCTTTTGTTAACTGTTTGATGGAACTAATGGTTTTTGTCATGGTAATGAAATAGCATTGGTCCAAATCCCAGCTGCCACCGTTGTGTCCTTGAGCAAGGCACTTAGCCCTAAGTTGCTCTAAGGGAGACTGACCCTGATGTAACTGATAGTAAGTCGCTTTGGATAAGCGCCTGCTAAATGTATAGATGTAAATGTAACTCCTTGTTGCTTACAGTGGTGTGTGTGTCTTACAGACAACAACTGTGTGAAGATGCTGGAGCTGGGTGTAGTCCCTCACATCCTGGACCTGCTGGAGAAGCATGTGGACGAAGGGGACGTGTCTGTGCAGCATGCGGGCCTTAGCGCTCTCAGGAACCTGGCCATCCCTGGTACTGACTGCCCCTCACCATACAACAATCTGTTGAATAAGGTTGACATGCGACTACAGATTTGTTATGACCAACACCCCCTATATCACACCCACATGTTGCACATACCTCTTGGAGTGTGAGGTTAGTTTTAACTATGTAAAATAGAACAAAATATTGATCTATATAGTATATAGTAACTATGTCAGCAATACTTTTCAAATGAGAAAATCAATCAAGGCATTTTCATATCTTTGAAGCAGTTTTTCATTGCTCCAGCCAAAAGCAATCCAGACCGTGCTCTGAGTAGCCTTAGGCTCTTGTGGTGGTCTGATTAATGCAACAAGGCTGCCCCCCTCCCCACATACACACACACTCCCTCCCCAGTAATTGACTCTTGTCCCTGACCGGTGTCATCTGATAACAGCCTATTATCCCTGTGGCTTAGTCACCATCACTCACATCGTTGTAATGAGCTGGTGCTGGGATTGAGAGTGGGGCGAGGCCTTTGGTGACCATCTCACAGAAACATCCTGTCTGTATCTCAGCCCAGAATAAGGTGCGGATGCTGGAGGATGGGGTGACAGGGAGGATCCAGACCTTGCTGCGCTCGGACATGCCACCCGTACAGTTCAAGCTGCTGGGGACCCTGCGCATGATGGTCGATGGACAGGGTAAGAGCACTACTGAGGACCAGAAACGTATCACTCACAGTGATACGACTTGTGGAGTCCAGTCTAGCAGGTGACTACATTTAAAGGATGCAAAAGCCTTTCAAACACCACCAACAGCCTGGTTGTTACTAATAAAATCTCGCTAGCAACATAACATCTGACCTTTTGGCCATAGTAGGTACCATAGACTAATGTCATTCAAGTCATGCCAGTGAAAATCAAGACCGTTTCCGTACATTGTCATCAGTCACCATATCCTGATCCCATTGTACGCAACTGCTCTAAATCTGCTTATGACAGCATGTGACATTCACCATGACAAGATTATGACATGGCAGTGTTTGTCTAATGAAGCTGGTTTGAAATTGAGTCAGAGAGGGTAAAAGCAGAGCGAGAGGCACGCTTAACGTTTGTTAAGTTTTTTTTCGCAGCGGGGAAGGGGTGGAAAATCCCCCTTTATGCAGACATGAGTCGAGCCCTCATACGCTGATACAGATGATCATTGAAAAGTTTATGTTGTGACATTATGTGACACTCCTACTTATGCAAACCGGAACTATTCACGTTTGCTCCCATTGTAACGTACCATGTTACTCTATCTTGGTCAGTATTCAATGACCTTTGATTGAATGTTGCTGTGATAACTGAGTATCACAAACTGCCAATGAAGCAGACAAAGCACAATCTGAGAATGCAGTGCCTGAATGGCTGAGTATCATACAGTATGTTTCATTGAGGTCACGAGGGAGCCCTGTCATTGTCCCTTCTAGCTGCCTTTCCTTTTGATATGTAAATCAAATTGTCTTTCAGCATTGTAGGACAGGGTATCTTGGAGTATGCACCAGTCATTAGTTACAATCTGAGCAGCAGAGGGTAAATGTTCCTATGTGTGAATTCAAAGCCACCCTTCTGCTTGGCAATTCCTTTGGCTGTTGTTAAGAAAGCTTTTTATAGTTCTTTCTAAATGATGTTTCTTTGTTGCCACCAAGCACTTAAATTGACTACAACCTCAGCGTTAGACCTGTAAACATGCAATTATTGTCACCACCACAATTCTCCCCACATGCTCTACCTCTCAAACAGAGGCACAATAATAAAGCCAGCGTGGCAGAACTCTCTTTGCCTGACACAGAGTGTGCTGTAATTATGGGTCAAATGCTTGTTATTACTCTGATGACCTGATGTTGTTGGAATGGGAAATACTCTGTGCTTACCTTTGTGTTTTGTCTTTGGTATATACTCACCGCTGCCTTTCTATCTCTTTCTCTCCCCGTCTCTGTCTGGCTCTTTACTCTTTCTTTCTCGATATACCTCCCTTACTTTTCTTTTTTCTGTTCTTTCCCTCTCTGCATCTGTCTTTTCCTGTTCTATTTTTCCTCGATTAGAGAAGGCAGCTGCTGTGCTGGGGAAGGACGAGGGCTTGCTGAAGCGAGTGATGGAGTGGTGTGAGGCGAAGGATCACGCAGGGGTCCGAGGAGAGGCTAACCGCCTGCTGGCTGCTCTCATCAGGCACAGCCGAGACCTTGTGAGGGACACACACAAACACACAGACACACATATGTCAGCTGAAACACACTGTAAACACATACACATACACACACACACACACGCACATGCACACACACACACACACGTCAGCTGAAACACACTGTAAACACACACACACACACTCATCACAGGACACACACAGGAATAGAGGGATGTCTGAACACAAAAACACACATGAAACAGAACAATGCAGACGATACAAAATCTGCTTTTAATATTTAAACATAAAAATTTAAACAAATTCTCTCCTGAGAACCCAGACTCTAAGTTTGTTGTGCTCAGTATTCTGCTGTACTTAATTCTGCAGGATGTTATCCATGCTGTTGTCAAAGCCCACGGGATGCAACACCTCATCACCATGGCAACCAGCGAACATGTCATCATGCAGAATGAAGCCTTGGTTGCTCTGGCAATTGCTTCGGCAATAGATATTGGTGAGACTAAAACACTCACACCTAGGATCAGCTTTGAAATCTATTGTATACCTCTATTATACCTACATAATAAAACATATACTATATATATATATATATGTTTTGAATGTTGAATATACTGAATGTATAAAATAAATTAAATGTAATAAATTTATAAAATGAAAAACAATACATCTGCATTGTCTTGAAAGTAGCTGTATTTGAGAACATTGTCCTCACCTCAGTCCCTCTGCTCTGGCCTCTACAGACTCTGTGCAAGAGACCTTTGCTGAAGCCGAGCTGCTGCCCACGCTGCAGAAGATGCTAGTGGACCCAGTGGGAGCCGTGGAGGTCAAATTCAGCACCATGGGACTCATCTGCAGCCTAGCCAACTCCAGTACGTAACGTAACCTCCAGCACTGCACTACAGCTAGGAGGCTGTAAACTGTGAACTGCAGTATACGTAAAAGTCATTGAGAGAAAAAAGGTGAATGCTGTGCTGTGCTGACTGTTGTAAATTTGTTTCAAGGGACATAAAGACCTTTCCTTGATTCCCTGCTTTTTTGCTGGCTTTCTCACTCTATCTGTCTCTCACACTTCCTCTATTCACTTTCTCACCTCACTCTCTTTCTTTCCAGTGAACTCTTTCCCTTCATCTCTCTTGCTCTGTGTCTGTCAGGTATGTTGCGGGAGCAGATGGAGAAGCTGAATCTGAAGGACAGCCTCACCCAGCTCTCCAGTCACAGCAACACCAAGCTGGCTGCGCAGGCCGACACTGTTCTGGCCGTGCTGGCCGAGACCAGCTAAGCAGAATCAGAGTCATTGCCATCGCCTCGGACCACGAGAGACTATTAGCACCACGTGTGCCGCCGCCAACGCGGAACACAGCCCCTGCCACAACCAACGGACTAACCTAACTTAACATGAGTATCACACTTCAGTCTGACCAAAACCAAAATAGAAGCCTGAAAACACCTGATCTTCCATCCCAGGCAGCAAGACCAGAGGAGATGAGGAGTAGTGTGTGTATGTGTTTGTATGTGTGTGTGTATGTGTTTGTATGTGTGTGTGTGTGTGTGAGTGTGTGTGTGTGTGTGGGTGTGGGTGGGGAGGTTGGTTGGGTGCATGCTGTCACCTTTAGTGGATGACCCATAGATGCCTGGAAATGTAAAAGACAATGAGCATAAACCATACTCAACAAAAGAATAAGCACAGGACTTCATCCAAGCATCATCCTTATCACACCCACTCCTCTCTTAGAAATGGACTGAACTTGGGAGAATATTAGGTATTTGCAGTGTTGTGAAATTGTTTGACAATGTATCTGCTCTAATTGGGAGGAGGGAAATGGAGACAAAAAGCAGGTGTAAAAAAAAGATCACTTAATCCTCGTCTTAGGATGTGAAGATTTTGCAGCCTTTAGTAAGTAAGCACAATATTAACTGGGGTGAAATCAATAGAACACAAATTCATAATCTAACTACACTAGCAACTGAAATAGCAATTTACTGCACTGTCAGCTGTCTAACAAGCACTTGTGTTTTAACATAAGGGACCAGTGATGTATGTCAAGCTGTATCCTTTTGTGTGCACTTTAGAAAAAACAAAAGAAGAAGAAACTAGAGTAGATTCTAGTTTTTGTAGCATATTCAGAGCTATTTAATGTTGAATGACGCCTGTCACTGTTCTTGGTGTGTTTTAATTTTATATGGATGGACTTTTTGGGGGGATTTTGTTTTATTTTCCTCTGGTCAATTGCTCATATACAGTACCTGTGAATCAAAAACAGCAGCTGTACAATAATCAGTGTGTAATCTAGTTTTGAGACTATGTTGAATGTGATGCAAATAGATCATTGACTGCTGGATTCAATATGTAACATTACAACTCTCTGAAGGGACATAAAAGCAATAACAATTGTGATCAGTTATCCAGACTTGTGGATGTATATATTTTTGTGAGTAACTCATACCATTAGCTATTTGCTGTTGCGTGTTTTGACAGTGTGTGTGTGTGTGTGTGTGTGTGTGTCAAAAGACCAGCCGGAAATACAAAGCCACTGGCGGTGGGCAGACGGTACCTCCAACAAGCATTTAAGTGAGAGTGCGGATGGCACTATTCTCATTCAAGCCTTCAAAAGCACGCTGATCACACAGAGAGCCGTGGCTGCTTGATTAGAGAAGGATCAATGGCTGTGGCATCTCTAAAGGCCTTGGAGGAGCCTGTCATTAGGTGCTCTTTCATGTTGCACTCAGAGAGACTGCTGCATCACTGTCAGCCAGGGCCAGAGAAGTACAACCATCATGGTGCTCCATGAGGACAGGTGAAAAAAAAATTGGGAGCCAGGTTAAGAGTGAGAGGTGATGTGCCCCTAGCGGAGGTAGAGCCTCTAGAATAAAAATGAATTGGTAGTGAATAGAGGGATACAAAGAAAAGAGAAAGATAAAGCGATACAAAGAAAGACAGAGAGAGAGAGAAGGTGAGATGTTAAATTAGAAGAACAGCCACTGGTGAGAGTAGATTCTCCACTTCGGTAAGCATGTGAATGAAATTGACCTTTGCCTCTCGTTCCTGACACAAAAGATGGCCGGGTGCCATGCTCCTGGGCTCTGACCTGAATACTGATGCTCCAATCGCCTCATTTAGCTCTTTGGTGGAGGTGCACTCTTTAGCAATCTCTCTGCTCTCAGTCTAGGCTATATATTCAATGCTGCACTAAAGCACTTTCCAACCAAAAAACAAATGGCAAGAAAGCTTCAGTTTTAACTATTCTCTCCATCAGTACATGACCAACTGTTATGGATCTTCTCATTCTGTTTTCATGTAATGTATGTATTGTGCATATGTACAGTAAATGTCTGTCTATGTGATATATATACATTTGTTTATGCTGGTAAAGTACCACATTAGGTTTAGCATCATTGAGTCAGATGTGTTCTGGGGAGCATGTAGTGCGAATACACTTTGACAGATCACAAGGTCTTATGTGCCAATCAACAGAACAGTTGAAACTTTACTTTGACAGGAATTTCTGATAGGAGACAAGATCAAGCTTTAGGTGGGGTACTTGCTCTACTCTGCTATGTGGTAAGGAGATGGTTATACACATAACTGACCACTGAGTGGAGACATTATACTGAGCACCTCATCCAGCCTGAGCCCTCAGGGATGGAAGAGAAACACAGGAAGACAACTTGACATCCCCTTCCCCCGAAGAACCAAAATAGCAGATTGGACAGAAATCAGAGACACAAAAGTGAGTGTGATTGGTTTAGCACTGATGAAGCAATTTGATTTATTTTAATAAAACATTTGATTCTTGCTTCTAACAAGCTATGAAAACGGCTTCAGCATACATGTGTAGCTTATGCCACTGATGTTTATGCTAAAGCCTGTCCATAAACACAGGCTCTCCTATTCACAAAATCACTCAGGCTTTTCCATGAGTATGAACACTAGTGAATGGTCTCTTGACTGGAACTGTAAATTGTTGATTGGAGAGAGACATAGCAATGAGACTTCTGAGAGAAAGGAATAGAACAGGAAGAGTAGCGAAAGAACAAGCTTGTATATCATAAGAGCACAGGGTGTGTGTTTATGGGTTTGAGTGTTCCAATATTCCATAAATATTCCGTACGCGTGTTTGTGTGTGTGCCCAAGGTCATCTTCTAAACGTTTTTTTTTTTTCCTCCCTCATGTATGTGTTTTTGTCTATGTGTGCATAATTATGTGTTTGTGTAAGCATGTGCGTTTTGTTGTGTGTATGGGAGTGTGTGTTTGTTGTTGCTGCATGTGCTTGCTCAGTCTGTGAACAGCATATGGGTCGTCTCTGTGGGAGAGTGAGGAAGTGGGCTGCCAGCTTGGGCATCAGTCTCTTTCTCTCTCTCTCTCTCTCTCTCTCTCTCTCTCTCTTTCTCTCTCTTTTTATCTCTCGCTCTCTCACACACACACACTTTCCTTCTCTCTCTTTCCATATTTCTCTTGTCCAATCTACCACAGCTGAGTCAAGCACTTACCATGTTGCTCACCACAAACACTCACACTCTCTTACTCCTTGCACTGTCCCACAGAAGACAGGTGTCTCTCCTGACCTCTCCATCTGATAGAACAACCTGTGGGAAAATCAATAGAAATAAAACATCTCTGACAGCCAGGCCTAAATTTAGAAGAACTAAAATTAATGCCCAAAAGAAGACAAGGCACTACAGTGAGCAGACATCCACATTTTCCGTAGTCCGTGGTGAAAATCTGAAATACCCGAAAACCTGTTTTGTTTTGTTTTTTTCATACCTATCAGACATTGATATAGTTATTATAATAGTGTTTATAGAGCAGGAGATGTCCCCAGTTTTTAGGAAAATGTCCCCATCTTACATCTCTGAGATCTGGTCACCTTATGCCAAACATCAAATCCATTGTTGTGTCTGTGTCCTCCTCACAAAGGACAGTAAATGCAAGGGTGACAAGGACATATGGGCAGATAGAACAGACACAGCAAGCAGACACAGTTGTTTTGTTTCGCATGATGCCTAGCAGTCTGCCGCGTCACTCAGTGAATTGTTTCTCACCAAAGCAAGTACAGTACTTGGTGTCAGTTGGCATGGCAACAACTCATTTATTGCACCAGAAGGCTGACAGTCTCACAACTCTCTCTCTCTCTCTCTCTCTCTCTCTCTCTAACATAGGTCTCTCACCACTCAGTGTTTTTTTTTTCTCAGCTATGTCAGTGTCTCACCTGCATCTAGTCTTTGTAGCCAACCAAACATGTATTTCTTGTGTATGGCATAAGCTCTGGGGCTCTAGCCTCCAGACGAAGGGGGTCAGCTGGGGACAGGCTCGTCCCATCTTTGCCCCCCATCCCCAAAATATGCTGGTCCCTTCACTAGCATAAGGCACTTGCCAAGACCTCATCTCTCCGTGAGCAATGTGCTCTTGCGTTGCAGACTCAAGGCTCAGTGGCTCCATGGTGCTCTTTCCTAATTTCACTGACACTTTTGTGACCCTTGATTTGCCTTCTTTTAAGCATCAGTAAATGCACACAATAATCTCTCATTATTCCATTTATATTTTTATGTGCTTGGCTCATGGTTATTCTGCTCTGATTTAATTGTACTTTATGATATAGGTCTGTTATTTTATGTCAGCCACATTGTGTTTATGTATGAGCCAGAGAGTGCTATGGAAGAGGACAGGTGAGTCTTTTGTTGTTGTTGTTAGTCTGATGTTGTCTTTTGAAGTTGTGCACAAGTAGGGCTATCAAGTGTGCAAGGTAAAGTTGACTGGTATTTAGCAGATGCTTTTATCTGAAACGACATGGACTCGCAACATGGGGATCGGGATTCAACGCTAGGTTGCCTGATTGTCAGTCAAGCAACGTAACCGCTGAAAGGCAAAGGGATGGTGGCCTGATCTGATATTTCTCTTGATGAATGATGGGGATCAAAACCACACATCTTCCACTAACCACGTGTCTCAGCACCGTGCCTGGGTCGCCTTAATCTGAAACTCAATTGGCACATTCTACCGCACCCTATGACCCCTTCAGACTGTGGGTCACAGAATCCCTAAGCTGCTGAGAGAAGGAGAGACAGAAAGAGAGAGAAAAAGAGAGACAAGGAGAGTGAGTGAGTGAGAGTGGAAACCTCATCAGCCACTGAATGAGACACTAAAAGAAAAAAGCAGGCAAGGAATTTTCAGAAAATAAAAACAACTAAGTGTTTTGGCATAACCGTCAAGCACAGCATTTGCCAAATTTTCCAGTGCTACTGCGATGGAGAGAGAAAAAGTGGTGTTTTAACAATAAACAAATGTTCTCATGCTTCAGCTCCTACCCCTATACCACCATGCTGTGTACTTGTGTCTGTGTGTGTGTATGTTTGCATATGTATGTGTGTGTTTGTGAGAGAGAGAGAGTGAGAGAATGAGTGCAAACTCACTGTGTGTGTGTGTGTGTGTGTGTCTGAGAGAGACCAACTTAGTGGTGTCTATGCGTTTATGTAAGAGGGTGTGTCAGGGGGAGCTGCGACTAAAACAATGGTGCACTTTGGAACGGCCATTACAGAACTGTTCTAGCAAACACAGTCGCATTTCACAGCAACAGGTGTGTGAGACAGAGAATTAAGAGAAATAAACCCACTGCGGGAGCACTGAGGAGACAAATCAACAAGACATACTCAGGTACTTAGTCAGGTAAACAGCACTTCAAACTTTTCTTTTGTACAGAACTCAAGCATACACTGAGAAATGCTTATATGCTTTGTGCATTCATACATACAGTACTGTATGTAAGACGAATGACTGAGGGACTTATAGATGTAGAGCAGAGAACAAATGTATGACTTATGAATAGTTGCTTATTGTAAGTGTGTAAGTGAAATGAAAGACCTATGAATGGTTGCTTACTGTAAGTGTATGAATGTGCGAGATGGTTTGCCAGTCTGGCGTACGATAGTTTTACTGTGGACAAAGGCACTGCTGGGTTTGTGTACTCACTGATAATACATACAGCATAGGTGGCACTTTTCACTCCAGAGATTTGCTCTGTCCAGAAGCAATTACAGTAGCGCCCAATCTATCAACGTACACTTCCCCTTTTCCATGGCCGTGGCATGGTTTCACCGGTGACCTTTATAGGGATAGCATGTTTGTTTGGGTCTCTTGTGTGTCCTTGCTGAGAAAAGGACGCCTGGGGTCAGAGTCCTCAACCAAGGGCAGACTTTATCGGCAAAGCATAACAGATGGGTTGTGGAAATCTTATCTTCGATCCTATCTGCCAAAGTTTTGTAACTTTAAAAGGCATTTCATGTCCATGGTTGTCTGAACTGCCATGGTCGTATGCTTTAAAGTAAGCGTTATTGTGTTGAAAAAAGAGAGATGTTTTTTTTGTTTCATAATACTGTATTTTCATAAAGTATTAGCAGGTCTTTCTGCACATTGCGTATGAACACTCTCTCCTCTGCTACCATTTTGGAGGGTTTAATTTGGGCTGTAGGTGCTTTTGTGTTGAGCACTATGCAAAGCACGTTTTTCTCTATGGAATCCATCAGTGGAACACTAAGGCTTTTCTGTTCACACTGACAGAGAGTTTAATCCTCTCACAGCTGTGTCTGTTCCTCTCCAGATGTTGAGCTGTCTTAGTGGGAACTCTGATGCTTGGGTAATCCCACACCACACACACACACCACACACACACACACACACACACACTCACTCATATTCAGATACAAATAAACACACACACACACACACACACACACTCACTCATATTCAGATACAAATAAAACACACACACACACACACACACACACCACACACCACACACACACACACGAATTCAGATACAAATAAATACACACACACACACACACACAAACATAACTCAGACGCATTAAGACACCTTTATAAGGACATTGGCCCTCACCAATTTGACACTCTAATTACTGTAATAAGCCTTATAGAAATTTATAGATGACACAAATCAGCTATAACTTTCAACTAAAAGTGTCTCCTAAAATCTTTCCTGTTGCTGATTAATTTATGAAAGAAAAAAAATACAGACCTACATAAAGATTTCGAAAACATTTCTCCATTTCAATTTAACACCATGGATTACTGCAAGAAAAATGGCAGCAATATTTCATAAAGTTTCTGGGATTACAGTAAACACTCTTGCCAACAAACAACTGCCAGGGTATGGTGTAGCGCATGTCCTTTGATTTGGGGTGTGGTTAGAGATTAGGCCCTAGACAAAACATCCAAATCTGACATCAAAAGTCTATTCACAATATCAATACCATAATACTCCTGTAAGATTTCATGCCTCATGTTGGCTTCATGCAAAGAAATCTGTGTGGTGTAGATGGCAGAGATAAATTAGAGCATGACTTAGGGCATTTGTACACGGGTCATAACAGAGCTTCATGTATCCCATCTTTGTTTTCGATTTTTTTTGTTGGATCTTTGGAGGAAGATCTTGTGCCCTCAGCTGTGCATTACTGTAAAGCTTCTTCTGACAATGCTATGTGCAAGGAGGAAACCTCCTCATGATACACAATTACAGTAAATTATTCAGCATTTTGTGCATGCATAGGATTTGTGCATTTTGATGGGTCGTCTGGGCATATTGTGCATGTGAGTGAGTAATGTGATTAAATGCGCATTTTCTGATGTCTAATTGAAACATGGTAAGGAGGCATCTGAAGCTGTTTCATATCCAGTTGAGGCTCCTGTTGTCATCTTTAGCAGGGGGTTCACCAACAAAAGTAAACATTAAAACCAGCTTGTGGCACAACCAGATTTACACTCATTACTTGACAAGCATGAATAGGGTTTTGCCCTGCTGATGTATTTCCTGTCTGTCGCCATGGAGAAGCATAAAAAAATGAACATTCATCTGGGCTCCCATTGAGCAATGCTGTTTCTATAGCAACAGGGAGAGAGTGATGGTTAGCGACAGCGAGACGACGAAACCAGCAGAGCGAAGGAGAGGGGATAGGTGAGAAACTGGAAGAGAGAGAAAGAGAGATAGAGTGAGTGAGAGAGAGAGAGAGAGAGAGGCTGTGATTGTGTGTATTCATGAGTGTGAATGATAAAACTATCGAGACAGATAGAGAGAGAGAGAAGATGTTGACTTGGAGGGGGATGAGAGAGATGAGGGGGAGGTGTTGTGTGACTGTGTGTGTGTGTGTGTGTGTGTATGAGGAAAAGAGAGAGAGAATAAGAGAGATGGAGGAGGGAGACAGAGATAGTGTAGGAAACAGTGGCTGCGTCTGTGTGTGTAGGTGGACATTTTGGATACAAGACCCTTCTGTTGTCTTAACGGCGCTCATTCATGCGCACTCGTTTACACTATGTGTCTCTTTTCAGGTGGGTGAGGTGACAAGGGGCAGTGCATGGCTCCTTATCAGAGCATCTCTTCTCCTAGTCTCCCCTCTCATGCACACACACACACACACACACACACACACACACACACACACACACACACACACACACACACACACACACCACTCCCCAGAGCCTCAACACACACCCTCTCCTCCCCTCCCTACCCCTATACACAGACCCAACCCCCTATACTTCACACCGTGCACACATACACACATACAAACATACACACACACCATACGTGCATACAGACACTCACTGTCTGTCTCTCTCTCCCTCAGATGAGGATTTGAAGATCCACAACGAGGGGGCTTCTCTCGTTTGTAATCAGATGAAAAGAAGAGATTATCCTGAGGCTGCCTCCATCTTTTTTTTCTCATTGCCGGGAGGAGAGGAGGAGGAGGTGGAGGAGGACAACGAGGTGGTGGTGATAGCGAGGGAGGAGACTGGACCAGGGGTGGGTGGGGTTTTGCTGAGGCGAACGAGTGACTGAGTGACTGAGCGTGCGAGTGTGTGTGTGCGTATGTGTATCCATGCATGTGTGTGTGTGTGTGTGTGAGAGAGAGAGAGGGAAAGAAAAGAGAGAAGAGGAGAGAAGGGGGTCACCTGTGGATGAACGGGAGGGAGCAGAGACCGCCTGTCTCTCTACCTTTTTAACGTCCGGCACTGCACGCACACGCCAGGGAGCCTGAGAGATGAGTGAACTTCGACATTAGCAAGAAAAGGCAAGGTGAGCAGGAGAGACCGGCGTGGAAAGCAGAGAGCAAAGAAGGGAAACAGCCTCAAAAGAAAAGGAAATAAGAAGAAGGGAAAAAGAAAAGAAGAAGGGGCAGTAGGAGGAAGACACATTCCTGACTCTTTTCCTTTTGAAGGTAAGATGAACTTCTCCACCTCTTGCCATTTTAGACCACACAATAAAATGCCTTTTGTCTGAGCCCAGAGATCAGATGTCTGTCAGTCAGTCAAGGGGTTGACGGGAGAGGGCTGGTGTTGAATGGTGTGGGTGGGGTGGCGGGTAGGGATGGGAGCTGCTGGTGGTGGTGCTGGGGAGTGTGTGTGTGTGTGTGTGTGTATACGTGTGTGTGTGTGTGTGTGCAGACGGGATGAGGGGAGTGGTGTTACCTTGCAGTGTATTTTTAGCACATATGGGAGAGAGCGAGAGAAAGAGAGAGAGAGAGAGAACGCATGCAGGCAGGCCTTGAATGAGTCAGACCACGCACTCACCACCTGGGCATGCTCCCAGTGAGACGCCACGCGTCTCACACACCCACTATCCCTCTATCCATCTCTCCTCCTGTCTTCCTTTTTGTTTCTCTCTCTCACTCCCTCCCCTGTCTCTTTCCTCTGTGTGTTGGTACTAGAGACGGTCCATTTACTGGCTATACTGTGCCTTAGCCTCACAGGATTGCAAACAGTGGCTGTGATTGCCCATGAAACAGATGCATGATATGCTGACCACATGTCATGTCTTTAAACGGGAACCACACACAAATGACCTGACACATGGACAAGTGTATACCTCTGTCACTCATGAGCACAAAAACGACATTTAAGATGCATTACATATACACTATATGCCCTATATGCAGGGGCGCCGCCAGGGGGGAAAGTTGGGATGATTCCAAGGGCCTGGCACTGATAGGGGGCCCTAGAGAACATTTTAATATTATAATCAATATTTGGGAGGCCCAAAATAATTTTCTGTCGTAGGGCCCAAAATTTTTAGCAGCGCCGCTGCCTATATGTGTGTGTGTGTGTGTGTGTGTGTGTGTGCGTGCGTCTGTATACAAACAATGTACAGCTTTGTTGTATGTATGGCCCTATACACCCTATACACAAGTGCGTCTGATAATAAGGTACACATCCTATCCAGCTTTGGCTGACTTCACATACTCCATACATACATGCATATCTTAAGAGTATATTCTTTCCATTCATCTGAAATTAGTTAAACACACACACACACACACACACACACACACAAAGGGTCTCCCTGTTGGGTTCTCCTTCCTCACAACTCAGAGTGTCTCAGACAGTTTTGTTGTCCTGGTGTTTCCACCACAGACATTCTAGAAAGCTGTAATGCTCTGGCCACCTCACAGCTGCCACAATGTCTGGAGAGTTGTCATGGATAAATTGTCCATTTCCAAGCCAGCTGACCTCAAAAGCAGAGCGGCCACTTTTGGGCCATTTGTTACTGGGCAGCAGTCACACCTGCGGCTCTTTGGGAAGCAGGGAGTTGAGGTGTCATTTGGATTTTCTGTGATTCCACCACACTCTGAAGGGCTGTTATTAATGCAAGCCCCTCTCTCTCTCTCTCTCTCTCTCTCTCTCTCCCCCTCCCCCTCTCTCTCTCTCTCTCTCTCTCTGTCTTTCTGTCTTACACGCACTCTCCATCTAACTGGTTCCATTTTTTCTTCTCCTGTCACCCTCTCCCACTGGATTCAGTCACTGGATTCAGTCCCATTGGTTGACGTGTTCATACTGTATTGTGATTGGCTATGACAGAATATGACAGCACCAGACCACCTGACTGACAACTGCACTTAGGGGTGACAGGGTCATTACAGAATCAGACATTTGGTTGGATTCACTATCAGTCTTTGCTCTTCCTTCTTTGGCCTCTTGCCCCTGCGAAGCCTAAACAAAAGCGTAGGAGAGGTGCACCATGGGAATGGTCCTTGGTAGCACAGAGCCCCATGTGTTTAGGTCCCTGAGTGGATTCTTGCTCTGTGTGTTGCCAGCACGTGGGTCTTTAAAAACTTATCAAAGCTACTAAAAGGTTCTGTGGGATGAGCTCCTACTTACAGCAGCCCTATGTAACTTCTCACCACTATTTGACACATCCTTTTTTTATCTGAATATTTGCTTTGCCACCATCTCCAAATTGATTTGCAAGGCACATAGACCTAAAATAGACCTGAAATGTTATTGCTAATATTATTTATATTCCTCTTTATCATCAGCTTTATAAAGGGTGCCAATAAATGTGGAGGGCACTTTGTGTGTGTGTGTGTGTGTGTGTGTGTATGTGTGTGTTTGTGTATGTATCTGTGTGTGTGTGTTTGTGTGTGTGTTTGTGTATGTATCTGTGTGTGTGTTTGCGTATGTATCTGTGTGTGTGTGAGTATGTATGTTTGTGTGTATGTTTGTGTGTGCATGTGCGTGTGTGTGTGTGTGTGTGTATGTGTGTGTGTGTGTGTTTGTGTGTGTGTGTGTATGTGTGTGTTTTCACTGCTGTGCTTGGCTTGCTGTTCAAAAGCCATTTTTAGATGAGTAAGGGAAACTCTGTGGAGACTCTTCAGGCTCTTCAGTGAGTTTTTTTTATTGTCACACTTCTCCTTCTTTCCCACACCCTTTACTGTAAAGATTACTAACAATGCATCTCAGATTAAAGTGATAAAGAAAACTATGGACTTTTAAGAAAAGGGGATTATTTTGAGATCACAGCAATATTACTGGGGACATAAGTCCATATTGAGACATTGTCTGTGAATGAAAAACTAAATTTACAGGAGGTACGGTCCCTCAGCTTGCCTCTTGACACCTTCACACATTTGTTTGATGTCAGAACACACACAGTTATTCCCTGGGCTGCCTTGTCAGTCCCAAAGACTGCCTTCCTTTCCCTCATGTAATCTCCATGGCTGGCACACGCAGACCCAGATAGACCCAGATCTTCACCTAATCTCATCTGCTTAATCTGTGGCCATTGTGAGGAGGACCTCTGTTGTTTACACCCCTGACTGGCTCCGTCTGCTGCTCTGTAATTTTGGGTTGGCAGCCTCCCTGCCTTTGCAGCCTACATTGGTTAAGCCGGCTGCCTTAACCACATCACTAGTAGATCAAGGTGGACAACGTAACGGTATGATAACAAACACTGAATGGTCTGCGCTTGGGCAGGAGATCTTATAGACCGATAGTACTACCGTCCTTAACCCCCTAACAAGCTCCCCCTTACACTAATAAGTCGTTCATCATAAATGAGACTGTCAGTTATGAAATCAAACCCTCTTTTACGTCAGAAGGAATTTATACATGATCTGATGACTTTGGATTCAAACTAGCAGTAATGACACGTTTATATAAATACAAACATATTATTTTTGATGTAGTGACTATTTGTGTAATAACAACTCATCAGGATCCTCATCTACCAACTAATGACAGGAAACAAAGCTGAACATCAGACATCAGGTTTTCTGTATTTAAATTGTACTTAATCCAAGAACAAAAAAGAAAAACTTAAACTAAAATCTCCATGGGAAAATAAGCTAAGCTGGGTCCATGTCTAGGATCTGGTTGACAGTGTTTGAACTCATTAACTCAATATCACCAATTAGATCAACTCTGTGTACTTGTACATGTATTTTGTTATTTAAAGCTGTTTCCTTGACCCTTCCCAGGTACCCTATGGCAGAGAGAGGTCACCCTGTGTCAGAACATCTCCCACTCGGGGCTTCCCCCCAAACAGTCCCCAGGATCGCCACAGACGCCCTGTCGATATCCAAGAGCTCAACAGACATGGTAACATCCCCGACTCTGGACAAGGCCAACCAGGGCCCGAACGGTGGCAACAGCTCCTTGCCGACAGATGCCAGAACGGTGGCAAGCCAACCTTGCGGGTTGGTGCCCACAGTGCAGACAGCACCCCCGATCACCCAGTAGTCCGTAACGTGGGACGACCACGAAGCATGGCAGAGCCGCACGCACACCACGGGATGGAGACTATTCCGCTGTTGGAAGGGGAGCTGAACCACCAGCAGTACTATGGTGTACCCTGCTGTGGTGGAGAGAGAGGAGGAATGGGCTCCTCCTGCTCCCACAGGGACCTCAGCGGCCAAAGGCTGGCCCCTGCTGCTTTGCCCGTCCAGCGGAGCCACTCGGACTCTCTGCAGACACTACGGGAGAGCCCCATCTCACACCCGCATGCCCACCCTCACCCACACTGTGAC
Source organism: Tenualosa ilisha (assembly GCA_015244755.2). NCBI lineage: Eukaryota > Metazoa > Chordata > Actinopteri > Clupeiformes > Clupeidae > Tenualosa > Tenualosa ilisha. Next base: position 800,357 of record PYXC01002282.1, on the reverse strand, counting down.
GCTGCCTCTGCTCGCCCTCTCACTTGGCTCACCTGGCCCACGATGCCTACAGCCACGTGCAGCAGCCCTGCCCAGGCCTGGTGTGCAAGCAGGCCCTGCAGATGCAACACAGTGGCAGCTTCACCACCACCACCTCAGCCAGGGTGCCCAGCCCCACGCTGCAGGCCCAGCATGGCTGCATGCCTGCTGTGCACTCTAACACGCCCTGCGATGGAGCTGCAGAAGCCCGGCACCCACATTACGAGGAGGTGGTGTGCTGCAGTTCGTATGGTGTGGCCCTTGTTCCAGGGGCCACGGAGGAGACGCTGGCCGCCTACTGCCATCATCAGCCTATCCCCACGACCGTGCAGTTGCTGCCGCCGCCGCGGGGTCTGCCGGGCGCTGATGCCCAGATGCTCGCCCTGCCGCGCCTCATTTCCTCCATCAGTGAGACGGGCCTGGATGCCAAGCGCATGCTGCGCTGTTGCAACCTGGACTGCACCTGGCCCAATGCCCCAGCCCTGCACCACGCAGGTAGCCAGCCACACGTGGCCGACGATGGACGGGGAATCGCTTCCATCACTCCCGCGACCACCGTCGCCACGAAGGATGCGGGCACCATGACGTCCCGCACAGAGCTGAGGGACGTGGGGGTGCAGGCAGAGCAAGTTGTGGAGACGCCTCCACCGTTACATATGTATCCCGAGGTGTGCCTGGTGGACGACGGGGCCAATGGGGCACCAGGAGCCGGCAAGGCCGCCACGCAGTCCAAGTCGCCCGTCAAGGAGGTGAAGTGGGATGCAGAGGGCATGACCTGGGAGGTGTATGGCGCGTCTGTGGACCCTGAGGAGCTGGGTCTGGCCATCCAGAAGCACCTGGAGTTGCAGATCAGGGAGACGGCCAGCCGCGCCGCCAAGCTGTCCCGCCAGAACACCAACCTCTCACAGGGCACCGCTGGCACCGGAACGGGAAGCGATATCGCCAGCCGTCGCAGGAAGAGGGGGGGGCTCATGGGATCCCTGAGGTCGTTGAAGGGCCCGGGGTGCTGCACACGCACCACAACTGCAGTGGACTGAAGAGAGGAGGCTTTTCTGTCGGACAGTGGCCAAAGTGGTAGGGCGATTTTGTAAACATGGAACCTCACAAAACTCAAACACACAGACACACAAAACCACAAACACACCAGAAACTCTTGTTGGTGAGGCTCTTAAAAATGTAGGAGTGATTTATCTGGATGAAACATACTGTGTCTAATAGGACTGTTAGAGGATGATGAATTATATTGTGTCACACATGGAAATTTGATGGATTTTTTTAGGAGTAGCCAATAGTTTACTGATTTGGAGTGAAGAAGAAGAACTTTGGCTATGGTTCTATGACATGTGCCTGTCTTCCCTAGTTTTATCCTACACTTAGACAACAGACTGTCACAAAGGGCTATAGATGTGACATATTGGTAAAGGTATTTGTCATTGTCATTGTCATTGGGTCAGATGAAAATTGAATGTTGGATCGGATAACTGAAATTGGATTGACCAGTACACCAGTTCAAGTCCCAGCAGTGTGTGAGTACTTGGTCTGGAAACAAGAGAGAACAGTTTTTGTTTAAAGAGCAGTCTCCCCTTACCAAACATAAAATACAGCTGATCATGTACTATATTTTTGGTAAACATATTTTACTAGTTTTTATCAAGATAATATAGAGAAGTCAAAAGAAACATCATGGCTCTCCTGTCTAGGATAAAATTTTATCTTCTACCAACAAAATTGCTGCTACATTAACACTGGGCTGCCAAAAGTATCTTCTGCTCAGTGACTTTGACACTGATGTGCCACTTTTAATTCATGCAGTTTACTTGTAAGATACGAGAAACACCCAATTCAAATCTGACGTGATACACTAAAATTGGACACCAAACTCTGCTTAAAATGGTACATTTGAAGCAAGCAAAAGGAGAGGAGCTGTTCTGATCCTGCAACCGGAAAACAGGATTGGTGAGGTGCCAAAATTCACAGACTTAAATTTAGTTCTGGTGGATATATTAAACTAGGAAGTCACCTAGGGTTGAATGGAAGCAGATGCATTGGCCATGGGCATCTCCCACCTGAGCTAACACTCACTAGGTGCAGTAGTTGCAAGAGCTGTTAGTGTATCTCCATGTAGTGCTTAACCTAAACAGGATACCTTGTCTGGTTATGTCCTTGTAAGAGTAGAATCACTTTGCCCACCTCCTATGCACACAGAATTGCAGAATTGACAGTGTGGCAGTGACCTAACATTGAAGGGTGCTGCCAGCCTGAAACAGATCCTATGAAAAAGGTCACTTTGTTTCTAAGAGGTCCAGTACAATGAGTCGAATGGAAACATCTGTGCAAGATGTACTAAGCACTAGGTTTTATAGTTTCAAATGAATTTAAATTTAAATGTATATTTAACCCAAGGATGAATTAAATCTCTAACATTTCCATAACATGCAAAAATATTTCATAACAAATAGAGCAGTTCAAGATAAGCTAATAGGGTTTGGATTATGTGACTTCACGCAGCTGATCAGACACATTATAAAGTTAAACATGTTATACTCAGCAGGGTCTCTGTAATTAGTAAAGAGATACAAATTGCATAAAGCAGTATTTCTGTGGCTGTGCTCCGACACACTACATGTACTTTATGTGCCATTCATATACTGAGGCAGAGTGCTTTGCAATTTTTGGTTCATGATTCACCATAGATGATGAAATTTGAAGTCTCTTCTGAAAACCTGTGAAAATCATTAATGAACACTTGGCATTTAAGCTGTTTTTGTTCACCTTGTGGTTCACGTTTTGGAAATTAAAAGGTCGTAGCCCATTAACTTTGTTAATAACATAATTACATACTAGAGAAGTGAGGGATGTCTTCGGTGTCTAGTGCAAAGTGATGCATCAATTTGAAATGCCAGGCATAATGTCACATTGTCTTAGCAACAGAGCGCGCCCTTGAAGCGTTTTTGATGTTGACAGTGACAGCAGAGAAGGGCTTTCATTGTGCAAGAGAGGAGTGCTATTTGGCTTGAAATGGATAGATCTGGCAGGGGTTTGAAACAAATGCTTGCTTCAATGTGAAAAGCTGTTCCTGTCTTTGCACAATCTGTTTTAATGAATCACTAGTGTCATTTGGAAGGTGGGAACATTATGGGAAAAATAAAATGTTAGGCCACTGATGAAGGCCAGCAATAAATTCTCTTTAAAGTGTCAAGTGTTAATGTTGCAGCTTCTAGATAATTGGTGTCTGTGTCCTCTGTATTACTGATGCTGACCTACGATAGCTATATGTATTATATTACTTAGAAAGCAAATTATAATCTAGTCCAAAAGTGTCCACCTTGGAGTCAGTTGTCACTGTTTGTTTCTTTGCCTTTTATAACAAGTCTGTTCAACATATAAAAATTATTATTTTTTTTTTTTGACTTCTTGGAAAATTGCATTGGCCATGCAGTATCATTTTCTCTGTATGTTTTTGTCGTGATGTATTCTTTTGAGAGATGCATAACATTTACTTTCTCAGGGGAGAACTTCCCTTATTTGTACAGTCTAATCTTATGTTCCTGTTTTTGTGAACCCAACCAAGACATTCCTACCTTGTTTCACTATTTGTTTTATAAAATGTCATCTCACTTTCTTTCCAAAGATCTTAGAATCAAAGCAATGCTTGTATCCAACCTGCTGAAGCACCTGTGTATTAGAAACATATGTACATTTGAAAATGTGGTGATATATTTTAGGCGTTTAGTATTTATTTTGAAATAAAAAATATAAAAACATCCTGGTGTTGTTTGCTGTGAATATTTCATGTCTCTCATTGTGGGTTGTACCACACACCATCTAGTGGTGGCTTCCAGCTCAACATCGAAAAATGAAATGTCATGCAAAACCATGAAATATAGAAGAGATGTAAAAGTCTTTACTGTCTATGATAAAACCTGCAATGTGACTTGCAGAGCAATATGTCTGCACATGAGCATAAATGATTTCGTACTTGAAATATGAATTTGACAATATACAGTACATTATAATTTTACATGAAATACCCAACAGGATGGTTGTACTTGCAAATGAAAATATTGGTCCTATAAATGTTGAATGTAATTTAAGGAATTTAGAGGAATTTAAAGAAACAAAGTTACTGTATTAACAATACAACTTTGCAGGCCTAACAAACTACATAATCATAACAAAGCCATTGTTTTGTTTGTATTTATCCTGGAATGCATTTAGGCCTATCATTAGCATACACAAACACCTTAGCCTTGGCTACATAATAACTATTTATTGCCATATTAATATCAATATATGAGATTTAATGGAACATAATGGAGATAAACATAACCTAATCTGATATTTGTTTATCAATGATTAACATAGCTGTGACATTAGACCTTAACATTATGATTTAGTTTGCTAACCTAGCCTACCTCATTCCATCTCCTTTAAAATTGTGGGTCAACACTACTGATTCCAGTACAGAGTTTAGGGGCAATTCCATATCAGTTCAACACCACAGTCTTTATTTTGACACCATGGTCCTCATTTTTTTCAGATTTTTTGTCCAAACATTCCTCTATGTTTTGTTAGAATCAAGCAAAATTTCAGCTTGATATATTGTTTGGTTTTTGAGATATAGCTCTTCAAACAGGGATAGACATGCACTGCAACATGTCTGCAAATGTCAAAAGTGGTTTTCATGAGGACCACTTTTTTATATACTCATATCCTCTCTGAATGCAATGACATTTTTTCCTGAAAATGTGCACACTGGCATAGTAATATATGCAGATGTCTAAGATCGCATTAGAATTACAGTCTGTTCCATCATTGATGTCTTATTCATTGAACTAAACAAAGATAATTTTTTGTCTAGGAAAAAAAGACAAATTTTGTTCTCAAGTCATCTTGAATGTGGAGCATTCACATTTTTAAAACTTTGCAGATGTGTAGTCTGTGAAGAAATGCACAAGCTGAAAAAAATTGAGATGGTTAGTTTCTTGTTTAAAAGTTACAAGCCTTTTAATTTCCTCTAAATTGGGTTTTTTTCTGTAAATATGCCAATTTTGCTGTCTTCCTTGAAGAAGAGGATGAAATGTAGACAATAGTATGGCACATTGTGGAGCACATAAATGTATACGATCTAAAGCTCCTCTCTTTTATCTTTTATAAAAATGGCATTGCATTAAGAGAAGTATATAAAAAGTGGTTCTCATTTAAAAAAAATGGAATGTGCAGTGTTTTTCTTGGCCATGTCTGTCCATGTATGAAGAGTCATATCTCAGAAACCAAACAAGACATCAAGCTGAAATTCTCGGCTGATTCTAATCAGACATGTTTTGGCAAAAATCAGTCCCGTCTCAACTGATATAGAATTGCCTTATAGATATTCTTAGTCTACAAAACAGAGCCCGTTTATGGCTATTATAAATGGACTGACGTGAAACATGAGCAACGAACCACCGCGGAGACATTCCGTGTCAATAGAGGGCGATAAAGAACTACAAAATACACACTTCCTACATCGACTTATTCATAGAGATAACATGGCGGCTCCCATGAGCAACGTGGATGAAATAAGAAACAGAGTAATTTTGGGTGAATTCGGGGTGAAGAATGTAAGTCGGCACTATCAAGTTGATTATTGTATTTGATACATTTTGAAAATACGTTAGTTTCTATTAAAAACAATGTATGGCAGGAGGCTGTGGGTGGATTCCCGTGTTATGTTTCTGTCGCATCAAATAGCCTACAGTAAACATGGTTTGCGTGTTGCATACTTGATTGAGTAGCCTATAATTATGTAGACTTCTGTAAACATTTTCAGCTCCTCTCTTGTTGAAGTTAAAAGTTGTTTGATCTTTTCAGGTTCATACGACTGACTATCCTGGTAACTACCCAGGGTATGATGACACATGGGATTTTCAGAAATTCCAAAAAGTAGGCTATGTTTCAAATGGAAATTGTCTTGTTAAGAGATGTCTTGATCTGTCGTAAGATACGCTACACTTTGCTCGTTTTCTTTTTTCAGAATTTTAGGATCGACATGGTTCAAATGGACGAAAATACCATGGAGTTCGATATGGTCGGTATAGATGCTGCAATTGCCAATGCATTCCGACGGATCTTGCTTGCTGAGGTAAATTGATGCCAATAACTACATCAACGTTTCGTTTTCGCAAGGCAAGATTTAAGTTATTTGCTGATGTATTTACGTAAGCATCAAGAGAAGGAGACTCACTAAGCCCTACTTGTTTACCCCAGATTCCAACAATGGCTGTTGAGAAAGTGTTCATTTACAACAATACGTCCATCATTCAGGATGAAATCCTTGCTCACAGACTTGGGTTAATCCCCATCAAGGCTGATCCACGTCTTTTTGAATACAGAAATGCAGGTGGGGGGGTTAAATGGCTATTGATATTTTTTGCCAAGTTGGACAGTGAAGGGATACCCTGAGCCTTGAGACTGTGTTTGTTTCCACAGGTGATGAAGAGGGCACAGAGATTGACACAATTCAGCTCCAGCTAAAGGTCAAGTGTACAATGAACCCTAGAGCGCCAAAGGACTCCTCAGATCCTAGGGAACTTTATCTTAATCACATGGGTATGGGCTATTTATTAATCATTCACTGATAAATCAACCCAGTTTATGGTTTTGTGTATATATATGAAAATCATGGTGCCAAAATACAGCCATCTCCCCTCCACAAAAATACGATTACAAAAAATTTTACTACAGAGGTTTTTTTTTTGGCGAAAAATGTAATATGACTACATATTTTTGCCCTATCTGGTCAGCTGGTGAACAAGAACAGTTAACTGTAATTCTATATTGAGGCTAATTCAAAAACATTTGTTAATAGTGGATAGGGCCTGAATGTCTCTAAATGGGTCTGTCTCAGGCCTGCATGAACAGTGGTTAATAGGTTTACTGACACCTTAGAAGCAAACGGGACAGGTTTAGGCATTATGAATGAGGTGGAATGGAATCATGGCCGGTTTGCCATCTGAAACTCAGACTGACCACTTAGACCATGACTCAATGATGGTTTACCCTACACCAGAGCAGCAAAATACTCTAATATGGGACACCTCTTTAGAATGAGAATGTTGTATATTTAAGCAGGACTGGAAGCAAAGAAGAGAACCCTGGACAGGTTTGATTTGGTGTGAGTGTATGCGTCACTTATGCATCACATTCAGAGTGATACTTGAGTGATATTTCAGCCTGTGTTTGTTCCCAAAGCATCTCTCCCTGCAATGTTAGGATATGATATGATATTTTGTGAGTGCCTAACTGCTAGCATCATTACAGTCACTGTCACTACTTGTTCTGTGTCCATGGCCTAGCTTTTAATCTGTGACCCATGCTGTATTCCCTTAAGTCTACTCTAGAGACATGAAATGGATGCCTATTGGGAACCAGGCTGATGTGTTTGCAGAGGCAGGCATTGGTCCCGTGTATGGAGACATCCTCTTGGCACAGCTACGACCAGGGCAAGAGCTGGACATTGTCATGCACTGTGTGAAGGGCATCGGTGAGTGCCCTATTTATCAATACTCATTGGTCCATTCATCTACAACACCAGTGCACAAACTACATAGCACATATCAATAAAGAATGCCACCAATGTAATTTCAAAATTAAATGTAGTATTTCAGTATACAGTATTCAAGATTTTAAAAATAGTTTTAAACCTATGTGCTATTAATTAGACAAGGTCTGTGTGCATTAGTGAAAGCTGTGACATAATTTTGAAAATGGTGAACTTTGGCCAACAATTACTGACAGTGGTAGGATCCTTTCGTGCTCCGTCAGTTGGAGCTAGGCTGTATGTTTAAGCTCCGATGTCTGCATGTTGTTATATTACAGAGTCTGTGCCAACCCTTATGCATATTGACTCCACAGGTAAAGACCATGCCAAGTTCTCCCCTGTGGCCACGGCCAGCTACCGTCTCCTTCCTGAGATCACGTTACTGCAGCTAGTGGAGGGGGAGAAAGCTGAGAAGCTGAAGCGCTGCTTCTCGCCAGGAGTCATTGAGCTCGAGAACAAAGATGGTATGAGAAGCTTGCCTACTGGCACATGGGATGGGGATGGTCTTGCTTTGGGGTCTTGCCAAGATCTTCCAAACATTGTTAGTACTAAAGTGGTTATATATTTACAGGAGACTATGGGTGTTTAAAGGCTAGATGGCTGTATGGCAGTGCTGGATAATGGAGTATAGCTGAGCTTGCTATTTGGACACAAATGAATTAGCGTTATTGAAAATGAGCAGTAACAGTCAATAAAGCTTGACTGTCTGAAATAACCAGCCAGTCAGTTTGGCACTGATCTGAGAATACATTCTACACTGGTCTGTTTTCCTTTAATGTGGGCAATGAAAACAGAGTATCTTCATCCACACACAGGTCCTGAATCAGTTTCTGTTAAGGTTCTCTGCCGGCTACCCTTGACCCTACACCCTCATTGGTGCTGGCGAAATAATAGTTTACCTCTGCATATTTAGGGTGTGTTAGCATAGTAGAAGCAGATAAATTGATATTTTTTATATAAACAACAACAGTCAGAATAGAAAAAATCTAAACAGCACTTGTAATTTGATGTTCGCGTAGGTAACTTTTGTAGTAATGGCTAATTATATTGTTCATTTTCTCACGGTTGTCTTCTCTGCAAGGATGCTTATGGATGCAGTTCTCCATGCTTGTACTTTTTCTTTCTTCGTTTCCAAAGAATCTGAGGCAAACAGCATTTTCAAATCATTATGCTTCACAAAAATGAAACTGGTGGATTAATATGGATGAGGAGTACAAACACAACAACAAAGCCATAACAAAAAATCACATAGTCTGAGTAATGAGTGCTGTTATGGAAGGTTATTCAGGGAGTTCTTGTTTTGTTTGTCTGTGTGTTTGTCTCTGTTTCCACTGCCCCCCCCAACGTTCTCTTATTATATCCTTTCTCAGGTAAACAAGTTGCTAAGGTGGTCAACAGTCGCCTGGACACATGCAGCCGGGAAGTTTTACGACATGATGACCTGAAGAATTTGGTGAAGTTAGGAAGAGTGCGAGACCATTTCATATGTAAGTTTTCTTTTTTTTTTTCATTCTTATGTGAAGGTTGTTTCCATCAAAAACCGAATTTGCTAAAGAACTTAGACGGGCAAGACATTAAGTGTAAATGGATTAAGAGGAGGCTAATTGGGGCTATAGGTAAGCATTACAATAAAATACAGACTGTTGGAATAGTGTCAGAATTAAGTGAGAAGGGTCATATTTTTCAATTGGTTTCCCAATAGCATTTTATTCCATTGTAAATCCAGCGAGAGTGAGTAATGAACCTTTAAGTTTATCTGGTCAGCCCTCAGGCCTCTAATGCAAGTGTACATTTTAATTTACAAATAAATCAACAGTACATCTTAAATGGTGTTTTGCACATTGTTGATTTTAAAGGTTTGTTGTAAAACCCTAGGACTGGCTCCTTTTCGCTCTGTAGTAACCATTCCTCATAAATGTGTCTCGTGCTCTTGGTGTTGCATGTGTTGACGTACTCTAGCTCACAAACTTTGGGTTGTTTAAATGTGTTAATATTGTAATTAAAAGCTTTATAATCGTTTTACTTTAGATACTGTTCGCACCCAATATTACAATATTATGGATCATTCTGGATGTTTTAATATGTCTGTCTTTTTTTTTTTTTGGCCTTTGTTCCCATGTGCAGTCTCGGTAGAGTCCACGGGGATCCTGCCTCCTGACGTGCTGGTTTCTGAAGCCATTAACGTCCTCCTGGCAAAGTGCCAGAAGTTCATTAACGAGCTGGACTCCACAGACATGGAGTAGGCAAAGCACTTGGGACCAAAGAGACATTGACCTTGAAGGGTGAAGGAGAAGGAGGTGGAGAAAGAGGAGGAGGCCACGGTTGCCTGTATCCTGTCTTCTTGGCCATCGCTGTTGGATGTCCAGCTACAATAGGTCTTGTTTAAGAGACAAGGGGGAAAAAAAGAATCAGATTGCTCACACACTGAAGCTGGATCACTCTGACTGATGTTTCATTTACACAAAAGCCACTGCTTGGCCGTAGCCAAAGCCACGCTTTGTGTTGGCATGCCGCTCTTTGAGTTCAATTGCTCTCGCTGTCCATCATGGTAACACATTAACTTTGCATAAGCACCAGGGGAAGCTTGATCTGTATATCTAAGTGAAATTTTTGTGAAGTTGAAATGACAGAATAATTGCACAGATGGTTAAAATTTGTTCTACAGAATTGGCAAGTTATTTCATTTAGTTCATGAAAAATGTGTGTTAGGATCTGTGGCTGCAGCTCGAGTAAATGTGGATGACTAATGACTAAAGGTGTTAACAAGTACATTTACAAGTTCTGTGTTAGATCCTGGCAGGATGGTGTTTACCTGAGAGGAAGGCAGCCTGCCCTCTTCTGTTCAGGAGGTGTATGTGTCTGTAACCATTAAGGCATGATGTGTGCGTAATGATGGCCCCCATGTAAAAAAAATAAAGGAAAACATTTGTCTGTGTTCATGAACCACCTTTTTGGCCGGCGCTATTCATTTTCTCTGAAACCCTGTCAAGCATTTTTTAAACCACCATCTCTCCAAATACTATGAATAATGCAGCACACTGACAATAAGTAGACTTGTCTTAATCAGAGTTCGACTTAGGGTAATGCAATATTGTGGACAGCGAGACTGTGCATCATCCCCTCCTGGTGGATTGATGATTGATTGCTCATGTCTGCCTGTTGCACTGAGCGCTACTTAAGTTAATTACTCACCGGGTGCATGTTTCGTGCCGCTCCTCTTACACCACTTTAATTACTGCTGAGTTGTCTGGCCTCCCCCAATTCACCTTAATAATGCAGATGGCAGACTGGAGAGATTTCATTTCGCTGGCGTTTCACTTGTGGTTGGCATTAGGAAATTCAACACATGGGTGGAAGTTTGGTTTTAAGAGGGGTGCTGTGCTGTGAAGAATCTAGAGGGTCGGCTGATGATGTAAATAGATTTTCCGGTGCCTTCAAAAAGTGTTACGTACAAGATGACTATTTGAGACATTTGACTAGGCTATGATCCTCAGTGTTGTTGGTCTGGCACATTTCCATTGCTGTTGAACTGTCAGGAGGCAAATTTTCGTGATCCTGCAATCAGAGCACATGAATCTGGTGATGTGGTAACCTAGCAACACTGCCCAAAAAGTTGTCCCATGTATCATCTTATCCTCATTTGACCTAGTGTCATTTGCCTAAAGGCAACTTTGACTAAACATCTTGCTCCTTTGGGTTATTTCTAGCTTAAAGTGACACTGTGTGTATTACAAATGTCAGTAGACTAGACCTCAGGGAATTTTCTTTTTTTAGTTTTGTTGTTATTAGTATTTCACAGCACATGCATGCAATAACTACAAATGAATTCTGACATATACTATCAATATGCATGTCAGTAATTATAAGAAAAAGAAAAAAGGGAACAGTAGAATTAGTCCTATTGAGAGAAGGATGTCTGCATCCACAATTCTAATCTACGTGCCTAAATTTCCTTTACCTAATAGCCATTTCCTCCAGTTTCTTTCAAATAACCATTCTTTAAGTTTCAGACTGTAAAGGGAATTAGCTTTTTAAGCTGTGGCTATGCAGGATGCTGGACAACTTGTTTTGTGTCATTGTGATGATTTCTGTGTTCACCTCTGGCCATAGGGGTGTCATTGCTGGTAATGACTGCTTTCCAGGTTGAAGTGAAGGTGCGGCAGCACTGGCACTTACCAGGGGGGTATAATGGCTAACACGGGTAATTACAGGAGTAATCGCTGATTTCCAAATGATATGTCAGTTTAGACACACCAGATACTCAGTGCGGTGTTCTTTTGAAGATTAGCAATTACTCCTGAAGTTACCTGGATCATGCTCTGGAAGTCCCTAGGAGGACTTGGGAGAGAGGACTGATGCTCTCCCGCATGTTGTCTGTAAATGTGAGTATATTTCTGAGCAAGTTATGTTTGTGTTTATTTGAGAGTGTCTGTCTTGGTGGGAGTACATATGTATCTGGGTAAGACTAGTTTAGTTTGCATGTGCTTCCCTGGTAAAAACATAATAAATATTGCAATGTTTGTTGAAGTGTGTGTGTGTGTGTGTGTGTGTAATACAGGAGACCATTGAAATTGGGCCAGAACATCTTTGGAGACCGATAGCCAGCCGTGGGAGGGAGGTTGGAGCCGTGGTGTGTGTGTGTGTGTGGGTTGAGGCACATTAAAGTGGGTCACCTTCCAGTACTGCCGCACTCATCATTAGGACAGTCGCTGCCACTCTGGGGGCCCTGGTTGGCAGGCTCTGAGGCCGCCAGGCACACAGACATCCGCAGAATCCTCCTGACTTCTCTCCTCCTCTCCTCTCCTCCACCCCTGTGCTCCCTCGTTCTCCTGCCTGGCTCATTACTGCACTGGGCTTTTGGCAGGAAACAGACCCTACCCCTCAAACCTATAAAAAGCAAAAAGGAGGGGGGAGCAGAGAGAGGAGGGGGTAGTGGACCTCATATCCTTTCCGTCCGTGGTTTTTGTGTATGGGGCTTACTTTTCTTCTCAAAGCCACTTGTCGAGAGACAAAGAGCAAGCGAGTGACTGAATGAGTAAATGAGAGAAAGAGAGAGAGAGAGAGAGGCAAAGAATTCTTTTCACTGTCACCTGCTTTGCTTTTCAAACGCACATTTCCTGTGTGTGCTGATCTTGTTGGAGATGTGGAGAGGTAACCCCTCACCTTTGTTTCCATCTCAAAACGGATGCGATCCTTATCGTCAACGACCCTCCAGCAACTGAAGAATTGCTGCCTGTCTTTGCTTTACATGAAAGCCAAAATTGCCATTTTGCAAGTGTAGCCAAATAGGCTTTCCTTTTTCTCAAACAGACCTGGCAGCACTAAGCACCCTCAAACTCCAGTGTGTGTATTCTCACACTATACACGCAAAACCTCTGACACACTGGCCTGTGTTGGCCACCAATGACTCCTGTTTACATTTAAATTGGCAGTTAAACTGGATTATAGACTGCGTTGAGAGTTTGATTAGCTGTTTCCACAGTGCTTCCATTTTTAACTTACCATATGTTATTGTAACGTAGCGAAAGTAGTTTGGGAATGAAATAGTACGTTCAAGCCTTGCTTTTGTTTTTGTCGTTGAAATAGTCTACAGAGTAGACACCCTGGGCCTTACCTCCAACATGCTCTCCACCCCTAAGGCTCGGTATTGCAGACACCTGGGGACTGCTTAGACCTGTGCGCCCGCAGTGCCTTTCTGAGATTTCCCACTTGAAATGTGTCTGGACGGTTTCTCTTTTAAAGGGGGGGTTGTCAGACTCACTGAAACCAAGGAAAAGCACATGGGCCCTTGGTGACTCCACATTCATATTTATGGAAACTGGATCATTATAAGGAGTCTCATAATCTTTTCTTGAGTGAAAGTATGTTTTATTACATGGGAGGCGCTTTTAAACTTTAACTTTATTGTGGATTGCTCATTCGGCCACTGTGTTGCACAGCGGCAGTTTCGGTTTATGCAGCTTCCCTGACAGGAAACAGTTCCGACATTCTCTGGTTCTCTGATCTTCCACAGCTGCAAATTATTGTCACCATCAATAAGCCGGACTGCCAAACTGCAGCAGAGTCTGTCAGTGAGATTGGACATCGTTCCTTTATTATGTATTCACCTCTGTCTCTTTGATGGAATTACATAATGGCTTGGGCCGACAGTAACTGGAGGTGATCAGAGACTGTAGGAGGCTGTATTGAGCACGAGCACAATGTCTCTGACAGCTGTAGGTGCCACTGGTGGTGGGATGTGATGTGATGATGGTGCAGCATTAGTCATATTCCATTTAGCCTGGCTGTTCCATTCCTTCCCAGAAGCCTCCTGGGCCTCAATTATCTTGCCGCCGCTGTCACCCTTTTCGGAATCAATTCCTATTACCGATTCATCCCATTGATGTGCGCAGCCCACGATCCTCCTCTTCCCATCGACTAAGCAGTTAACAGGCAGTTTTCCAGCCATTTGTCTTATCTGAGACATGTCTCAGCCCTCTCCACCAGCCCACAGAGCTGACCAGCCGACACGCGTCTCTAACTACCTCTACCCTCCCTCCATACGCCACCACCACCACCACCACCACCACTCTTCCCTGCCATGAGAGCCTCTCACTGGGCTTGTAGGCTGGGCCCAATAGCCCCCTCTTAGTCGCAGAGTTCAGCTTCCCCCACCACCGCACCCCATTCCACCCCACTGTGTGTTCACAGGTGACTGGGCCCTGGGAGTAAGGAGAAGGTGGAGGGAGTTGCCTGGGACTGGTGGAGTTAATTGAATCGGAGGCGCCGGTCTGCCTGCCAGGCTACCTTGCCTTGTCTGCCTGCCTGCATTTGCTTGCCCTGTGTGTGTCTCTCTCTCTCTCTCTCTCTTGCTCTCTCTCTCTCTCTCTCTCTCTCTCTCTCTCTTGCTCTCTCTCTCTCTCTCTCTCTCTCTCTCGCCTGGCTGCCTGGAGCTGTGTGCGTTTCCAGGGAGCCGAGCAGAGAGAATAATGCCGTGCCTTGTGAGTGTGTGTGTGTGTGTCTGTCAGTGTGTATGTGTGTGTGAGTGAGTGAGAGTGAGAGTGAGTGCGTTTGCCCCGGCGCTGCTGCTGCTGCTATCGCTGCTCTGCCGTTGCCATAGCGACAGTGCCCTCTCTGGGTACGTGGGGCTGGAGAAGTTGCTCTGGCTCTGCGTCATATTTATTCCAGCGGATCTGTGTGGCGAGGGCTGTCTCCCTCCTGCCTGCCTCCCTGCCTGACTGCCTGACTGCGCCTCCTCCTCCTCCTGTTCCTGCTCCCGCTCCTGTGATCCACTCTTCCTTTTCTTTCCCTCTCTCTCTCTCTCTATCTCTCCCTTTCTCTCTCACTCTCTTCACTCTGACTCTTGCTCTCGCTATTCCCACTGTTGTTCGCACTCTCTCTCTCCCTTGCCCGCACACGCGTGCTCTCTCTCTCTCTCTCTCTTTCTCTCTCTCTCTCGCACGCTCTCTGTCTCTCCTTCTCGCCGTCGCTACGCCTGGTCGGTCCAGTCTGTTTCTCTCGCTCTCTCTTCTTTGCGATCATCGTTAATTGACCTCCTCTCTCGGTGTCGTCAGCACACGCGCTGCTGCTGCCGCTGCCGCTGCCGCTGCTCCTGCTGGGTGCGCCTGAAGGTCCAGACAAAAGAGAGCAAGGTAACTATGACTGACGCAGCCATACTCTAATACACTAACTTAAGGGTGGAAGTGGGGAGGTGAGGGGGGAGTGTGTATGTGTGTGTGTGTGTGTGTGGGGGGGGGGGGGATTGACACTGGCAGTGTTGTGCGCTGTCTGCTAGGCAAGGGGGGGTTTGGATGAATGTGCTTGTGTCAGTGGCAGTGGCAGTGTCCGTGTCAGCAGCGCAGGCATTGTGGTGTCAGCGCGTGTCTGTTCCGGGTGTGTATGTGTGTGTGTGTGTGTGTGTGTGTACATGTCTCTGTGTGTTTATTTCTTACTGTTGCATCCTTGTGCATGCTCATGTGTTAGATTCAGGAGATGATATGTTGTTGTTGTTGTTGTTGTTGTTGTTGGTTTTTTCACCCACTGTCTGTTTTTTTTTTGTGTATGCGTGTATGTGTGTGTCTGCGCGTGTGTTTACGCATGTCTCTTTCCACAGGTTCTTGGACGGTCAGTGGAGGTGCCAGGGGGAAAGGTGTGCACGGACAGGTACGAAACACCTCACCAATGACACCACAACACTGGCTCGTGCCAGTCTGATACACAGAATCTCAGAGAGAGGGAGTGAGAGAGAGAGAGAAAGAGAGAGAGAGAGAGACAGACAGAAAAACACAGAGTGAGAGGGAGGTAGACACAAGAGAGATTTTGGTTGGCCCATCTTTGTTTTCAGAGAGGAGCTCTGTGTAGCCGTGAGTTTGAGTGTGTGTGTGGGAGGGAGACAGAGAAAGAGAGAGAGAGAGAGTTTGTTCGTGCAAAAAGAAGACCTGATTGTGCAGTCAGTGGTGAAGTGCATTTCCCGAGGCTCTAGGCTTCAAAGCCCCAATCTCTGGCTCAGAAAACAAAAAAAAGCCCATTTTCCCAAAGCTGCCGCAGCGAGACACAGAACCTTTCATTGTGAAATTACTTTTCTTATATACACACTGTGTCTCTTTGTTCTTGTCTAACCTTTTTTTTTTCTTTTCCTCTTTTTTTTTTTTTTTTGAGAGGTGCGGAAAATAAAATGTGATCGCTCATTGTCTGTTTGGCACACGGAGACAAACGGGAAAAAAATGGAGAAAAAGATATAGAAAAACGAGAAAGCAGGATGTAAGAAGCGAGGGATAGAGAGAGAGAGAGAGAGAGAGAGAGAAGAGAGGGAGAGGGATAGAAGAGAGGGAGAACATATGTAATGGCCCTGGAGGCGGAGAGTTGCTGCTCCAGATCCAGTGAGCGGCGTCTGACAGCATGTATGACATTCTTGCTTTGATTGTCCTGTCACTCCCACAAACGGAGCTGTACGTGTGACAGGAACTCCCACGGTGGCGCTCTGGTGGTACGGTTGGCAGTGGCGGCGGTGGCAGTGGTGGCGGTGGTGGCGGCGGTGGGTTGAGTCGGAGCTGGAGACTGCCGGTGCTGAAGCAGCGTCTTATCGCTGTCGTCTTCAGTGTATTGATCCTGAACGATGCACAGGAAATGCAGACGGTCACTGGGGCTGTTTTTAAAAGGCGCCACACCACGCACGCACGCACACACACACACACACACCACACACACACACACACACACACGCACGCAAAACATTCTTCAGCTCTGACATTGTGAAGGGCTCGACAGGCTGCTCATGCAGTAGGGATGACTGGGTGCATAAGGGAACTAGCGGAGTGTGAGATTCATCGCTTTAGAGCGCAGACGCTCCAGGGAGAGGGTTTAAGGAGAGGCAAGGTGAAGTAAGGCTAGCTGTGTGTGTGTGTGTTTGTGTGTGTGTGTGTGTGTATGTGTGTGAGATTCTCTACGTGTAGGGGATGGGGTGGGGGGGGTGTGTACCGTTGATGAAAGAGCTCCAGGTGGGAGTGGGGGTGGCACTTGTCAGAGAGACCTGGCCAATCAGGAGTGTTGTGAGGCAGGGCTGAATTTCTCTGCTGCCAGACAAAGCCTATTTGCAGGTGTTTCATAACCTTGGCACCGAGCTGTTTATTTGTGTGAACATGTGTGTGTAGGTGTGTGTTTGGGCTGCTGTGCAGAAGCAACTGACACTGTGCGTACCGTATGTGAAAGACACTGTGTTTTTGTGTGTGTGTGTGTGTGTGTGTGTGTGTTTTGGTAGATGTCTTGCAGAGTGTGCACCAGTGTTTTTTTGGCCTATGAACGCGTGTTCTGCTTTGAATTGCGTCTTTAATCCCCTCTGACTATAGTCATTAAGGAGGCTCCTCTTCTCCTCTCAGCGCAAATGACAGAGGGTAATTGAATGGCAGTGAGAGGGAGACTGGGAGAGTGAGGGAGTCCGTGAAAGCGAGAGGGGAGAGGGAGAGAGTGAGGGAGAGGAAGAGAGGGAGAGAGGGAGGGGGAGTCAAGTGGAGGTAGGGAGACTGGAGTGAGCGCATACCCAAAAGCCAGAGTAAAAAAATAAAAGTGCAGGGGAGACAAACAGAACTCCTCACGGAGCGAAGAAAAGCAAGAGGGAGGGAGAGAGGGATTATTTTGAGAGGAAAAGAGAAGGAGGAGGTAGAGAAGAAGGGACTGCAGGAGAACGAGTGGGAGGTCTCACTGAAACACAGGAAAGAAGAAAATGAGAGGGGTTTGTTTATGAAGAGTTTTTCCACACACACCACACACACACACACACACACACACGCTCAATTCCAGATAAACATTCCCCACTCCTGATCTTCTTAGTTGGTTTTGTTAGTAGTAGTGGACAGATGGAAGATGGGGACCAAATGATTTAAAAGGAACGGACCGAGAGTTTCTTCCAAATGGAGAGCGACTAGGGATGTGTCGAGTTTGAGCCAGAAAAGTGGGCAAAGGAGTAGTATTTATAGCAGGGAAAGAGCATAGAGAGGCACACACACACACACACACACACAAATACACACACACACACACACACAACACACACACACACACACGGCCGGGTAAACAGGAAAGTAGAGAAGCAGAGAGCAGAAGAGAGGAGGAGGAGGAGAAGAAGAAAAAGAAGAAGAAGAGTGGAGTGGAGGGGAGGGGAGGAATGGGGGTCAGTCATCCAAGAGACAAAAGTGTCAGGCTGGATGTGGGCCTTGCTGAACTCAGATCAGTTCTGCTCGACTCGGTTCGGTTCTGTTCGGTGCGGATTGACTCGCCACAGCTGGGCTGGGTGTTCTGGAGAGGGGGGTGGTAGTGGAGCAGAGCTGGAGCACAGGCAGGGAGCATAGGGAGTTGGAGCCCCAG
Organism: Tenualosa ilisha; assembly: GCA_015244755.2. Lineage (NCBI taxonomy): Eukaryota > Metazoa > Chordata > Actinopteri > Clupeiformes > Clupeidae > Tenualosa > Tenualosa ilisha. Next base: position 781,918 of record PYXC01002282.1, on the reverse strand, counting down.
AGGGAGGTGTGAGGGCAGGCAGGGCGGCGGAGCGGAGCGGAGAGGAGAGGAGAGGAGAGAGGAGAGGAGAGGAGCGCGGCACGGCGCAGAGAGCTGCAGCTCCACTCGCCGCTAATGAGCCTCTGCCTTTGGGCTCCCACTGTGAGGCTTTATCTCCCTCCCTCTGCAGAGAGAGAGAGAGAGAGAGAGAGAGAGAGAGAGAGAGAGAGAGAGAGAGAGAGAGAGAGAGAGAGAGAGAGAGAGAGACAGGCAGCGAGAAGCAGGCAAAAATAGCCAACACATGCACACAACAAACACACACATAGCACAACAGATACACACTTGCACTCAACATACTGTACATACACACACACACACCACACACACATACACAAAACACTTGGAGGCTGAACACATATACATGAATAAACACATTTATATGCACACACAACACACATACACACTTAGTCACGCTCACACGTATGTACAAAACATATGCGCACACACAAACACGGCCGTACACAAGCACATGTACACATACACACAGTCTGTGTGTCTTTAAAACACAGACATAAACAGACCCACTGTCTCTCTCTCTCTCTCTCTCTCTTTCTCTCTCTCTCACACACACAACACTAACATACACAAACAACACACATAGACAGGATAGCCTCATCACAGAGCTCATGTTCACTGCTCTCTGCCTCCCAGGTCACGTTGACAATGCTCTCTCCTTCTCCTTCACCCACTCGAACTCCCTCTCTCCCTCTTTCCCTCATTCTCACTCTTTCACGCACTCCGCTCTCTCGACCTTCTCTCTCTCTGAGTGACTTTCTCTGTCTCTCTCACTGACTCTCTCTCTCTCTCTCCCTCCCTCCCTCCTTCCCTCCCTATCCGTCTTTCTCTCTCTCTCTCGGTCTCTGCCTCTCATATTTTCCCCCTCCTACCAGTACAGCAATTTGCATATTAATGAGTTGGTGTGCTGCTCGCCGAGCAGGAATATGTCGTGCTTCCTGCTTCTCTGAGGGCTCTCTTGTTTCTTCATTTTATTCCTTCTTTTTCTCTCTCTCTCTCTCTCTCTCTCTCTCACTGCACTCCTCCTCCTCATTCCCCTCCCCTTTTTTCCCCCCTTCCGTCTCTGTTTCTCAGAAGAAGCCCCATGCTAACAGCGTGTGGACTTGACCCAGTCGTTTCTCTCTGAGCGAAGCCAAACATGTGAGAAGATGTCGGTAGGAGGCTGTGCTTGCCCAGGTAAGAGCGTCTTTTTAATGCTCTCTGTCTCGCTCTCTCTCCCTCTCCCTCTCTCTCCCTCTCTCTCTCTCTCTCTCTCTCTGTGTCTTGCTCTCGGTGTGTTTGTCATTCCTGCGAGCTGGCGCTAAAAGGTGTTTCCTTCAGAGATGCATACTGAGCCTGTGCGTCACAAACAGACAGAGAGAGAGAGAGAGAGAGAGAGAGACAGAGAGAGAGTATGTGTGTGTGTGTCAGAGGAAGGGAGGAGGGAGGGTGAGGGACCGATCAGCAAAAAAAGCGTTGCTCTACTCCAGGGTCATGTCATTCTCTGTTTCTAAGGTTTTTCTGAAAGGCTTGTAGTTAGTGAACAAAGTCTCTTTTTCAGTAAGTAAGAGCTACAAAAATGAAAGCATTCTTCACCCCAAGGGCTTTTGAGTTTTGACTCATTTAAGTTCTGTAAGAATTTGGATACAAATGCAGAGTTTGAAGTCGGTGTGTGTGTGTGAGTGTGTGTGTGTGTGTGAGTGTGTGTGTTGTGTGTGTGTGGTGTGTGTGTGTGTGTATGTGTATGAGATTGTAAGTTTTGAGTACTTTCAAGGAAGTTGCCTGTCATTCTTCAGTGAAAGAGATACCTTAGCTTTAAGTGCCTGTGAGGTCAGCCAAAGTTTAAGGCTCTTGCAAAAGGACTGACATTCTTATAAACCGATCAACTGCAACTGGGACTTCCACAGTGGTAGGGTTTGGGTGGTTAACTCTTTGATGGGTCAGGCAGTTATTATTACTATTATTATTATTATTATTATTATTATATTATTATCATTATAGCCATTAGTGTTATTATTATCACAATCAGAATGCAATAATGAGCATGTGTGTGTGTGTGTGTGTTTGTGTGTGTGTGTGTGTGTGTGTGTGTGCCTTGGTGATGTTGATATTACCCCATCTGCCTACTGTGAAGCATTTGAACACTGAAAGGCTGATGTTAATGCTTCCACTGTAATATCATTCAACTCTTATCCTTAGCGCTTTTTCTCTCTCACACACACACACGCACTCTCTCTCTCTCTCTCTCACACACACACACACACTCTCTCTCTCTCTCTCTCTCTCTCTGCATAATATCTCATTAAAAAGTTATACCTTATGATGTGGTTATATCTTGTTCCGCTGCATGTTACTCTGACACTTTAAGCGCTGTGACAAGATGGTCTTGGTGTATGGGTGTGTACAGTCATATTTGTGATCTGAAGCTAATGTGGTAATTTGAATATCTGAAGCAACAGTAGATCAGAGACAACTACCACAGACAAACACACACACACACACACACACACACACACACACACTCACTCTCTCTCTCTCTCTCTTTGAGGCTGGGTGGCTGGTTGGATGTCTGTCTCTGGCGCTGGTTGGCACTGATCAGGGAACAGTGGAGGAGCAGAATAAAGGGGGCAGCCGCACAAATTACAAGCGGCCGAGGATCTGAGGGCCACTGAATTTAATAGGCGCCGTCCACGTCGGGACTCTCAGAGCTGGCAGATTGAATTGTGGCGCCGCCCATCAGTTTAATGGCAATATTAAATTCCGTAGAGGAGAGAGGTTATCTGCCTGCTTGAAGGGAGGCTCACAGAGAAACCCAAGGGGGGCCCCACCGGGGCCTCGTTGTGTTAAACCGCGACACTTAGTTTGGGGGTGGTGGAGGTGGTGGTGGTGGTGGTGGTGGTGTACAAGCTCCTCTCCCCAACCCTCTGGGCTGTCTCTGATGTTGCTGTTAGAGGTTATTGCAAGGCCAGTGAATCACCACTTGCTCAACTCCTGTCAGAAGCCATATGCCTAAGTTGAGGTCACTGACTGAGCCCCTTACAGATGATCAGCTGGCCTGAATAAGAAATAGTGAATGCTGAGCTCAGTGTGGGGGTTTATGTCTGCTAACCTCCACACAGGTGATGTTTGTGCCGACAGCCCAGTAAGTGCCAGAGGAAGCAGGGGTGCTGTAGTGAGTTGGAATGCAGCACACTATGGAACAGTAAACAAAGCTATCACCATGGAGTGTAATAGTACCTGAACAGAGGCCACTGGCTTATACCAGCTGGCTGCTACAAGAATAGGACCTCTCTTTCTCTCTCTCTCTCCCTCTCTTTCTCTGCGACTCTTAACTGCCAATCCAAATGTGTTTTTAATGGAGTCCACATGCTTCATGTTTACAAAAGGGGGAAAAGTCCATCAAACCCCAGGTTCCCGTAGAAAACAGAAAAATTTGAGAGCCCTATGCAACACCAGCACTAAATAAGAATCTCAGCCATCGGCAACGAACGTGCCCGCCCACACGCACACACACACACACACACACACACACACGTACACATACACACACAAACATATGTGGCTCCTTGAGGACATTCAATGGCTGATGAGAGTGGAGATTAGCAATGCTGGGTTCTTGTTCTCTTCTTGCTCTTGTTCTTCTTTTTCTTCTTCCTCTTCCTCCTCATTCTCTCTCTTCTTCTTCTTCTTCTTCTTCTCCCAAATGGCTGTGGGGCATGTTGGGACCAGTGTGCAGCTTCCTGCCATTTGCCTCCAGCAGCGGGCGAGTAAGCAACGCTTCGCTTACCCAAGTGCGATCCCTATCTCCACCCAAGACCGAGCCATGAAAGCCTCTCTGGCAGCTCCGGCGATAAACAAGCCAGCGTTTGGCGCGTAACATTTGTTTAAAATCAAGCAGATTATGTTCACCCGCGGTACATTTTTTATGAGCGGAGTCATGGAAATTTCCACAGACGTGTGTCCTGTTTGATTGTTCTTTTTTTTTTTTTGTGGTGTTGGGGAAGGGGGGGGGGTGAGAGAGAGAGAGTGAAGGAGAAAATGAAGGAGAGAGAGAGAGAGAAGGAGAGAGGGAGAGGGAGAGAACAAGATGGAATGGGAAAGAAGGAGAGATGGTGGAAAACTGTCTGGGTTGATTTTTTTTTTCTCACTACCAAGCCAAACTATTTTGTTTTTTGGGGTGGACTTTTTACACTCCTTTCAGCTTGTCTCTTTCCTTTTGCCCCTCGCTGTCTTTATGCTGGAGTGCCCCATAAAGGACACCACAGTTTCATAAAAGCTGACTTTGGCTGCTGCCAAAAACAAGGGGTAATCTCCTCACCTCTAACTCCTAGACCACCCCCTCCCACACACACACACACACACACACACACACACACACACACACACACACACACACACACACACACACACACACACACACACACACACATCCCTGTCCTCAGACAGGTTCTGTTTGAAGTCTCGTTTATTTACATTCCAGTCTGGATGTGGGCTGTGTTGGACGGCTCCTCCACAGAGTTTTGGGGAACCCCAACCCACTCCTCCTATCCCATACACTAAGCGCAGCCTGCTGAAAGACAGCATATTTCATTGGGATTTTGGAGAAGGCCACTGGCCCTGGACTGATGGAGGGGATTTCTTTGTCCTCTATTTTGCAAGGCTGAAATCCCACTGACCCTCCTCTCCACCCTCCCCCCATGCACATACACAAACACAAGTGCAATTCTGAGCAGAATGTGAGGCATTCCATTTATATTTAATGCGAAAGGAGCACAACCCTTTGTTGAGACAAAATGGCAAGACACTAGATTGCCTCTGCTTTCCCTGTCTGTCTCCCCCTCTCTCTCTCTTTTTCTTTCTGTCTGTCTGTCTCGCCCCCACTTCTCCCTCCCCATGTCCTCTTTCCTCTCCTCTGCTCTGTTCTCCTCTCCTCTACTCTCCCTCTCTTTCTCTCTCTCTCTCTCTCACTCACTCACTCACTCATGAAAACTGCTCTCTCTCTCTCTCTCTCTCTCTCTCCCCTCCCTCATTCTACCTCTCGCACACAAGCGCTCAATATCAGCAGGAGCCGTGCTACTTCATGCAGAAAGTCACATGGCTCCGCTGATTAGAGGGGAACGACTAAAAGCAGAGCTAAAATGGCAACTCAACAAAGCCCAGGCTGTTTGGTGTTGCACAATGGCTGCAGCTAGGAGCCAAGAGCCAGGGCAGGGTGTGCCTGCAGAGAGAGACAGACAGACAGAGAGAAAAAGGGAGAGAGAGAGAGAGAGAGAGAGAGAGAAAGAGTAGAGGCGGCAAAAGAGAGGGAGACACAGTGCTCTGATTCACCGTTTCCCCGCTGGATTGGCGCTGCCTGCGATGTGAGTCGCCCCTCCACCTCTCTCTTTTTCTCTCTCTCTCTGTCTCTCTTTTTCTCTCTGCCCCCACCCCCCCATTTCTCCTCCACCCACCCCCGAGCTGCACAGAACTGTCTCATTACACCGAACAAGAACAAAATGGCTTCCTGTGCAGAAAATCAGCACTCCTCTCGTTGTCAGCCTCTGGCAGCTTGGAACGAGGATGCAGGCACTCGTTAGGATGTCACGTGTCGGCGATGGAGAGAGAATGTTCGCGGGGAGCTGGCATGTGCCAACCAAACACTCGAGTGGAGAGGAAGAGCTGAACTGAGATGGATAGAGAGGGAGGGGGAGAGGGAGGAAGCCTTTGTTTGTGTATATGGGGATTTTTGGGGGGGGGGCATTTTGCTCGCTGCTTTTTATCTGTAGGCGAACAGGTTCTGTGCTTATCTTTTGGATAAAAAAACCAAATTACATAAATAATTATAGTAATTACATAGGCCTTTGAGTCTGATTTTATTCAGAATCTATGAAATGGAAATATATATGATGAGCAATGCACGCATCTGTGTGCTTTTCACCTTTGGCCACCTCTACTGATGACTGCAGCTAGTGTGCAATTAATGTCACTCTCATTACCACTGATACCGTCAAGCTTGATGGAGAAGCATAGCTAACAGCTTTTTACACTCAGCAATTACAGAAAAGCGTGTGTGTGTGTGTGTATAGGAGCTCATCATGATTTTCAGATGAAGGATCTGCTCTGCTCACCGGGCAGGAAGAGCAGCTGTTTGTTTCACGTTTAATTTCTATCTCATTGCTTCCTTCACTGCCCAACCACACACTCATGCCACTCCTGTGACCTGACCCAGTGGCCAATGTTGCTACGGGCGACTGTTTGTGCCCACTCAGAGAGAGAGAGAGATAGAGATAAGAGAGAGTGAGTGAAAGAGAGTAAGGGAAGAGAGAGAGAGAGAGAGTGGAGTCACCTTTAACCCACTCAGGGATCTCACCTGTGTACTGAGGACGTTGGGAGGATGGTTGAAATTGGTTTGTTTATCTTGCCACACATATGCCTCAATCTTGGTAGCAGTTGTTGTGACCGTTTTACTTGTGCACACTTGTAGAGGCACGCACACCTACCTAGGCTGTTTTTTATCGGTCACCATCTTCCTCTGTCTCACAGATAGAGGCGCACTTCCTCTCTTTGCTCCTCAGTGTTGATAACACACTCACTTTACACCCTTCTCTTGCATTCACTTGTACTCTTCGTTTGTCCTTATCATTTTCTCCTTCTTTCATATAAATGTGTGCTCAGTGTTGCCTTTTCTTTCCTCCTCTCTCAACTACTCTCCCCTTCTCTCTCTCTCTCTGTCCTTGTTTCTCCCTCACGCACACACACACACACACACACACACACATACAGGATCACTTGTGCACTTACACTCTCACATGAACATACCAATGTTCTCTCTCTCCTTCTCTGACTCGCTGCTAATGTCAAAACCACAGCAACTGAGAAGCAGATGTCTTTGCTTTGCTGGCGGCTTTGCCTGTTGCCATCACAACCACCAGCGGCCATTTGTGACAATCCCGACATCGGTTTTTGTTACAAAAGAACGCACCCAGCATGTCATGAAAATAATATTAGTCACAAGAATCATAGGCAGGAGAAGCCAAGTTAAACATCTTTCTCTGTCTTTTCCCCTCTTAGGAGGAAGATTCTAACTTATGTCTCACCCTGTAACTGTATTTTTGGCTGAAATGTTAAATGAATGAACATAGTCTTTCACTCAGCAGCTCCAAGAAGCAGAGAATGTAACAGAGGGGTATAACTCTATTCTCATAGATCTTGTTTTTTTATTACATATCAAAGCCTCCTCCTCACACCAAATACCAGGTGGTTATTAAATCTATCTGAGTAGAACTGGACTCAATTTAATGGACCTTTACGAGACTAACTTCAAAGAATGTCCCTCCATGAAAAGGGTGCCACTGTTCAAAGTCTGACCCTTTGGTGAGGCACAAGTTATCTTGTCCTTTTTTGCTTACATAAACACTTAAGGGAAGGTCCTTAATGTCTAAGTGTGTTTTGTGGTGATGGAGTGGGTTCCTGCAGATGGAGAGATCAGCTAAGGTAGCCGGATCTCTGACCCTTGCCGGTCAAAATATTCCCCCCTCAGCAGTTCTGTGATAACAGAGGCAGGCTAGCCGGCTCTGTAGTAGAGAGAGAGAGAGAGAGAGCTTAATTTGATCCAGTGAGATTCTGGTGCTGATCCAATGGAAGTAGTTCTAGTTCAGCTAATTAGTCCCAGCACAGCAGAAGACCTTTTGTCCAGCTCCCCTGCTGGTCCAGGTCATCTTCCGAATACATTTTGTTCTGTATCTGTAAACCTGGAGAAACAACACTCAGGCTGAGTCCTTTTAAGACTGTGGGACATAATGTGGTTATGCAAAATCACACGGCATAAAAGTGTAATTATTTGTCATTACAGCAAGCCTTATCATAAAGAGATGCACTCAGTGTAATTAGGTTGACCCGCTTGTCAGTACATTTTTAATGTTCAAAGTCACCACAGGGTGGCGACAGAGCATTAAGTTGTGGAGTTGTTGACAGTAAAGTAGTGGTTATGATTGCCAAGGGAAACATTTCTCTTATTATATTAGTATCACGTTTCTCCCTCGGAAGTTGTTACTATTAAAGGCAGCTTTCTAATATGCTCTATAAAAAGGCACAAATAAAAATGAACAAGTGCTTTGAATTAGATGTTTTTCTAAATGACATTTCAGCATCCTGTCTTTACCATATTCATTTTTAAGCCCTCTCACACACTAAGCATTTCTGTTGGTGTATTTATTTTCCTGGGGCAATCTTGCCGTGAATAATGTAGGCTGAACAAGGGCACATGGTGGCAGGAAATGATCCAGGGTGAATGAAAAAATGCTATCCTCTCTGCCTCCGGCTTCTTAACAGTAGTTGGTATGGCTCTCACACATGGCGCCTGTCGCCTGTGCATTATCGCACTCTGCCAGCCGTGTAGCTGGGAGTGGTCCGCGTGAGTGGAGCCCTGATGGGGTGGCAGGGGGGTGGGGGGGGCCTCCAACCCCAACGTTTGGGCTGTGGATAGGCAGACTATCAGAGAGCCCCTGGAGCAAGGAGAGGCAGGCCAACTTATCATTTGCAAGGAAGATTTGGTCAGTGATGGGCATGCGTGTGGCAGAGCGAATTGCATAGCTCTGTGCAGAGGCATGGTTTCAACCCCCCTCTGGTGCCGGTCAGTTTTTCTATGCTGGAGGATTTTAACCTTGGAAACAGAGTCCATACTAAGTGGATGGGTAGCATTCAGGTTTTTTTTTTTTTGGTGGTGGGATGCATTGAAATTTGGACCCTTGTGTGCTAGTGCAAGTCAAAACATGTAATCTTATGGGTAAGGCAGACTTTAGTTCAATAACTGATGCACTGGCATTTGTTTGAATGACAAATGTGTTATGCAACTCTCCCATCTGGTTGGGGTGGAGAGTTGTGTGGAGGCACATGCTTCTTTTCAGGGAAGACTATAAGAGTGAATAAACTACACACAGTATTCGGGCATTAACAGTGGTAGACCCAAACAGCGCTTAACTGAAATGAAGGTGTTGTAGCTTGGGGGTGTCTGTGTAACAAACAATGCAAAAAAATAAAATTTAATTAGAGATTCTGAGGCAAAACCAAACCCATGCATTTTTTGTTTTGGTTGTACCTCAATTTGCACATCTGTCCATGATGTTTCGATCCACTAAACTTACTGAAGGATGGAAACAAAATGTTTCCAATGTACAAATTCACACAAAAAAATCTGTTCTATAGTAATACGTAGTGTACTGCTTTAGTCGTAAACTAGGTCAAATGTTTCTGCAGGGCCCCTATTATGTAGCACATACATTTAAGCTTGCTTAAGCTGGATCAGGTCACTGTTAGATGGCAGCCATATCAGCAAGCCAAATCATTAAGGCTGGAGTTAGATATAATGCCAGTAGATGGGGATGCTGTCTCATGTCAGTGTGGCGGGCTCCTGCTGCCTTAATGTGGAGCAGCAGCACTCACAAGAGGCATGACCCATCACATGCTCCTCACATGGGACAGCCAGTTTGGAATTAGCCGTCTGGGTCTGAAGGGGCCACCTCCAAGGAGTCCCTGCTGTGATCCTGATGCTGCTGCTGCTGCTGCTGCTGCTGGGCCCTCCACTCCTGGCTCAGCTATGGCACCATGGCAGTGATGGCAGATTGATACTCTCCAGCAATGACTGTGTGTGTGTGTGTGTATATATATATACAGTCACTGGTCTCCAGTGTCACTGGCCTGACTAGAGGATATGATCATTGCGTAGTTCCTTTTCTGTCTTGTCTTAAGAATATCTACTGTATCTACTGATGTCTTGTGCCATCCAATTTAATCAGACAATGACGCACTCTGGGCTTTCCACCTTATCACGTTGGAAAAAACATCACATGCATCTGTCACTATTTGAATGATTTCTCAGCTGTTTCTCTTTTTGTAGTAATGTGAAGGAGGCACCCAATTACTTTATCCACATAAGTAGAAAGTCAGATGTGCCCACAGGGCTTTAATTCTCCAGTGGCTCATAATCAGTCTGTGTCTGCAAGGGGAACAAGGGGAAAGGCCATCATATTATCCACCAGAGAGGCTATTCAGGGAAACAAGGGTCGTGATTCATCTGTCAGAGGAGTTTGAATAATCATTACTGCTGAAGAACTTTCAAATTACCTGCTGAAGACAGAAGGATTTGTATTTGAAAAGTTCTGATACATGTGGTTAATTATACTGTAACACATTTTTGTGGAAAATGGTACAGTATGTAGACCTACCCTATTTTATGCGAAAACGGTAAAAGGCTTGTATCCTGCTTCCCATTTAATGCAAATGTGGCACTTTTTAGGCTACCTGTGTATATCGTGCATATCAGTGTGACTTTGTGTGGCGGGCTAAAGGAGCCAATTAGATATTTTTCTCTTTGTACCATGCAGTTGCAAACTCCTCATTACTCGTTCTTCTAATGTAGTGATATAACAGATTACCATATACAATGCAGTTGTTAAAAGGTAATTACTAATGCAGGCGTTGAACATTTTCGCCTCTTAAATGAAATACATTTATCCTCAGTTGAACCAATGCAAACACCCTTCATGCAAGGAGACACAATGAATGCTGCTTGGAAATAAGTTGCATCGTTACCGAAAGGCTGTGAAGTCAGTAGACTATGGATACACTTGGCTTCCCAGTGCTGGAAATAAGATCGGCTTTTCGTGAATTTGTTTTCTGTTTTTTTTTTATTATTATTATTTTTTCAGAGCGAGATTCAGGGGATGTGGATTACCTTATAGAAACAGCCATACAGAAATGTAACATAATATTTATGTACAAGAATTGTAGGCCTTGTTTGAGCTGAGGGGGGAGGGTAACTGCAGTAGGCTGGACGCTGCTGGGGGTTTCACTCTGGCTAATGCGAATGGGTTGATGTGGAGGCAGAAAGGGGAGTGCATGTTGGGGGAAGCGCGGAGCCAGAGAGGAGGGCTTTAGCTATTGTTCAAGCCTGGTCAGGAACAAAGGCTTGTACGGGGTCCTTTACCTCCAATTAACCGTACATAAGACCTGTTATCAGCGGCTGCAAACGAATCACAGTGCTGCATTTGGCTAAAGCGCGTCGCTTCTTGTTTCTTATGTTTCTAGCCAAATGTTTTTTACACAGAGGAATTTTTTACAATTCTCGACTGGGACGGTGAACGGATTTGCTAACTAGCTCGCTAACTGTAACGTTAGCTGACGAGAGTAGCTAGGATAGAGGAGCTTTTTCTGCCCAGACTTTCTTGCAGGTGAGTGCAATGCTTTTCATATAACCGGGGCTAGAAATGTATCTGATTTCTCAATTTGCGAGTTCGAAGTTTTCTTCAGTACTTTACAAAACCTAGAAGGGAACTGTCGCCGTGGGCCTGACTGACTGCAAGCTAGCTGGTATCTTTGAAGCTAATTGTAACGTTCGCTAGCAGGCTGACTGTTCTCGTTAGCTGTCATCAAAACCAAATGGGTCCAGCTAACCTGATTAGCAGTAATTAATCGTCGATCAACTTCAGTTTTAAGGTTAAATAAACAGTATACTCTGCTTTAAAGTTAAATATGAGTATGATTTGTTGTTTTCGTGGTTGCGTAGTCATAACTTGCTGCGTGGTTAGTTCCAGCGAGGTTTTAAAGATGGCACACTAGCTTACAAGCTAATGCATAGAGTAGCTAACGTTAACCATGTTTTTGTTGACGACGAACATTGTAGGAGCTGTTCACTTGGATTGTTCGTTAACATTGTCTGCGTTTCATGAGATCTATGTGCAAGTTTAGATAGTTATCAAGAAAAGATATATCTATAGATATTGAATGAATGCACTTGAAATGTGGTTTAACTTAACGTTAGCTTGTTGCTTAATCCGAGCGCCCCCCTTTATCGCTTTTCATTCGGTATCCTGCTATGTCATTGTGTGGGTTGTTTGTTACTGTTGAAGATGGTGCAAATTGTGAAGGATGCGTCTATGATATAGACCTATGGAAGTGGCTTTTACTGTCATTTCAAATCTTGCAAATGTTATTGCATTTGGTTGGATAAATAGACTTTACAATAACGCTAGTAGTATCAAGTCTTGTGTTTTCCTTTATGATACTCTGAAGACCTGATGTCCCTTTCATCTGCCTTGTGTTGTAAACTGCCAACGTCAGCATATGAGTACCTCGCAAACTGACTATATCACACAAAAATGTCACAAACAGGCAAACAGAATTAATTAAAAAAATATACCTGTTAATAGATACTTTACTGTAAAAATATGATGTAACCTACACATCTAATTTATCTGCGTTTGTGGCTTCCTGGGTTCGATTTCGGTAGGACACAAAAAAGCTTGTTTTGTAGCACTGTTTACACTGCAGTGGTGCTTTAATTGGATAGGCAATTTATAAAGTGTCATGAAGTCACAAGCAATGGTGCAGCTGATGCTGTTCAAGGGTTGCTCAATAAATGGTTGGATTTGCTGTAACCCAGATTTTGTTGCCAGTTTTAACCCTCTGTTTTAAGCGATAGTTTGCTTCTACAGATGCAGTTTAGGAAGAGGTGGCTTATAAATGCTGGGTTTACGTAAATGTAAAAGGGGATTGTGGGTGGGGGTTGGGAGGTTTGAGGCGCGTCGGTCTCCATAGTGAGCGTCAACCTGCCCCAGTCATAATTGGATGGGAGGTGAAAACAACTCTTGCTGTCAGGCTGCACTCTTGTATGCAGCCTCCTGTTTCCATAATGACAACCCACTTTAAATTGGAGCCTCTCTCCCTCTATCTATCCATCTCTTTCTCTCTCTTTCACTCTGTCTCCCTCTCTCACTCAGTCATCTCCTAAGGAAATCATAATGATCGTAATAACCCTCTCAGGCAGCACAAGGTCTCCTCTTGGGATATGAGGGCTTTTTTAATGGGCCCCGGCATTCACACACAGCTGTGCATTAGACTGGAAGGAGGGCACTGAAGGCTCGTTTATGGCCGTGCTCCCCCTTTCCAGCTGTTAATGAACCCTGCCCTGAGCCACTAATGGGTGCCATTTCACACACAAAACTGAGAGGCTCAGCTGGGCAGAAGGCTGTTTTTTTTAAAGTGGCATCTAACTCTGTGTGGAATTTATAAGAAGGAAGAGGGGAAGGTGTGGAGCAAGGGGTTGCAAAATGGTTCCTCTCTCACTCACCCTGTTTCCACAGCTTATAGTGGTGCCGCAGCTGGAATGGCAAGGGTTAACAATGCTTGCTGGCTGGCTGAGCTAGAGGGAGCGCGAGTGGGGGTTGGGTGACACACAGACACACACACACAAGGGAAGGAGATGGAGGCAGTGCAGTAGAGGATCACGTGCTCCCTCCCTGTTGGGCAGGGACAGGAATGCCTGTTTGTCAGGGGTGGAGATGGCTCTGAATACATGAAACCAGCTAAAAGAATAATAGTAGGATAATCAAAAGCTGTTTGAATTCAGTAGTATTTTAGATGAAGTATTTGAATATTTGTTATTTGCACTGAGTAGTTTACATTTGGCAGCCCCCTATGTTGTAAAAGAAAAAAGGAAAACAGTTTGATTTACAGTTGGTTAAAATCCATTCAAAAGGACCATCAAGTCTATTCCAGACCATCAAGTCAAGGAGAATGAACCTAGGAAATGTGGGATGTGCCATGATTTAGCGGCAGCCTTGTCCCGTGTGGATTTTTACCTTTGCCTGTTACGGTCAATCTGTGGAAAGTTTTAAAGCTGTGTTGGAACTCTGACCGTGCTGCAGGTGCTCACTCGGCAACCGTTGTCCCTTGTCTCTCTGCAGGCTGCTCCTCTAAAAATTTCAAGCTGTACTCCCCAAAGGAGCCCCCCAACGGTAGTGCCTTCCCCCCATTCCACCCAGGCACCATGCTGGACAGAGACGTGGGGTAAGTGTGCTAACAGTGGCCCTTGTTGCTTGTACTAGATAACCATCAGCTTATTACTTCCTCTGAGAGAGTTTTATGAGCCATCAGCAGATATTTTTTAGATATGCCCTTTTCTACTGAGTGCCTGTTTAGAATTGCATCCAATTTAACTGCATGTTTGTGGCTTTGCAGCCCCACCCCAATGTACCCTCCTACATACTTGGAGCCGGGAATAGGGTAGGTAGTTTTTTGTTGCATGGTGATATGTTTTTATAGAGTAGCCAACTAACCAGACATCCTGTCTGTCTTGACTTACTATTAAACATTTTGATCTGTGTTTTCTTAGGAGACACACACCGTATGGGAACCAGACAGACTACAGAATATTTGAGCTTAATAAACGGCTACAGAACTGGACAGAGGTGAGATTATGTCTTAAACAATCCATTTAACCCAGTGATGGGATGATAAATAGCAGCACAGTGTCCACTGCCATGAGGTGCTAGTCTTGCATTTTTATTCAGCATTGTTACGTATAGTATGTTGATGGAGATGGACCAGATGTATGCTCGTGTGCCTATCAAATAATGGCATTTTGTTCAGTGAGGGGGGGCAGCTTTGGCATTTCAACACAGTGTTTGGTTTGGATTCACAGGACTGTGACAACTTATGGTGGGATGCCTTCACCACAGAGTTCTTTGAGGATGATGCCATGCTCACCATTACATTCTGTCTTGAAGATGGGCCAAAACGATATAGTAAGCGTGAATTAGTTCTCCATTTATGTACTCAGATGTAAAACAAAAAAGAAAGTTGTTCTTTTGAAAAATAAAGGAAATTAATTGTGTTTGTGAAAACAAACAAACAAACAAACAAAAAAAAACAATTCCCTTTTCCACTCCACAGCTATTGGTCGGACATTGATTCCCCGATACTTCCGGAGTATCTTTGAAGGAGGAGCCACAGAGCTTTTTTATGTACTGAAGCATCCCAAGGAGTCTTTTCACAACAACTTTGTTTCTTTGGATTGTGATCAGTGCACCATGGTCACACAGAATGGAAAGCCCATGTTCACACAGGTATAGCATCACCACAGTAGTGGAAGACCACTTTTTAATGCAAGTCTGATGAGATTTATCCCATTAACGTAAGTTTTGGCATTTTAGGTGAATTGATGATGGTTGATCCTCAACTGAAATGGCTGTGTTGGAGAGTATAGTTTTGCATTGTAAAACATGTCAATGTACCATGCAGGTTTATGTGGAGGGGCGCTTATATCTTGAGTTCATGTTTGACGATATGATGAGGATCAAGACGTGGCACTTCAGCATACGGCAGCATCGTGAAGTGGTGCCCCGCAGCATCCTGGCCATGCATGTAAGAGTCTCCTACTGTGTGGCTTACGGGTTTCACTGAGTTATCCTCGTTATTGACCCAGTTGAGAGTGGTGAAAATGGTACTAGTCTCGCAAGACAAGAGGGCAAAAAAAACCCCAATAAAACTATATTTGTGGGGTGGTGATGTTATATATCTTGTTGTGCCTACTTATATCTTCATATCATGTGTAGAGTTTAGGTGTTTGAAGCACAATTATAGTAATTCAGGCATTATCAGTGCCTCTTCAGTTTTTGCATGTTAGTGTACGTACACTACGTGTTGTAGAAATAATTCTGAAACCTGTTGTTTTTGTCAGGCTCAGGATCCCCAGATGCTGGAGCAGCTATCAAAAAACATCACACGATGCGGCCTCTCCAACTCCACGTTAAACTACCTCCGAGTAAGTGTCTGCTATTAAGATACTCCAGTGTTGTCTAGAAAACTCATTCAGGAATGGAATATGTAGAAATTGTCCGTAGTAAATTACAGTGAAAGCCTCCTTGACTTTATGTCTGGCTGCTGCTTATGGACTGACTACCATGTGACATTACGGGATGATATTCTGGAAGTATTATGATGCTTAGCTAAAATCTTGGAAGGTTTCTTCCTAGACTAACTGAACATAAGGGAGCTTTTACTTGCCCCTGTTGCTCTTGGTTGCTCCTTCTGTGAAGCGCAATTAGACAATAATATTGTAAAAGGTGTTGTGTGAATAAAATTTAATTGAATTGAAACGTTTAGCTCCGAAGGTTAAAAAAATATATTTCCTAGATGCCTAAATTTGGTTTTGTATCTCAAATTTCAATCTGGTATACTGACCTAGAGACTGGTCAAACTAGTTCCGCAGTTTTAACATTATTGCAACTGTTCATGTGGTAATGGTGTCTGTGCAGTGTAGAAGGAGAAGGTGGAGGTTTGGTGAGCAGTGGTATGATTTGCAATGTTTGTAACAAAACTTCTGGTTTCCTTCTCCTCCACCAGCTGTGTGTGATCCTGGAGCCCATGCAGGAACTCATGTCCAGGCATAAGACCTACAGCCTCAGTCCCCGCGACTGCCTCAAGACCTGCTTGTTCCAGAAATGGCAAAGGATGGTGGCCCCACCAGGTTAGTTGAACAAAATGTCCAAACATGTACTTTTTACAACAACATCGACGCTAATATTTTCAGGTCTCGTAACATATATTGAGAAATACTGACCTGTGAAATTTGAAATAGTCCTCTAGCTGTTGTTGGTAAAGGCTTATAGTGAGCTCTTGGTTTATAAAGCGGTGTTACACACTGAGATGATTAGTTTTGTTAGGAAGATGTGTTGCATTCAGTCATGAATTAGTTGAGTTAAGGAAGTTCAGACTTTGTAAAGACTTTCAGACTGTTTAAAACCGGTGGGGGTTGGGATGAGAACTGCTCCAGAAAAGTTGTCAAAAGCTTGAAGAGCCATGGAATCAGAATCCTTATTTTCTGAACACTCTCCACAGCCGAGCCAGCCAGACAAGCGCCCAATAAGCGACGAAAACGCAAGATGTCTGGTGGAAGCACTATGAGCACAGGCGGGGGCAACAACAACAATAACAACAGCAAGAAAAAGAGCCCCGCCAGCAGCTTTGGTCTCTCCAGCCAGGTACCTGTAAGCATCACATTCTGATCCTCAACTTCTTTTCATACACACATTGCATGTTGGGAGATTGGGGTGGCGGGTGGCGGGTTTGGTAAGGGTTGGAAGAGGTGCTTGGAAGGACCTGTGTGCGAAGTTGTCACTGAGCGTGTGTGTGTATGTGTGTGAGAGAAAAAGAGCAAACTACTGGAAGAATGGAATTTATTGATCTGCTGATTTCAATGTGAGGTAAGCCCCATGTTTTAAAAAAAAAAATTAATAAATAATAAAAAGACACCAGGACATGATCCAGTGATGGGCAGTCCCTGGTCCTTAAGGACCACGCGTTTGTGGGTTGACATGCTTGGTTTGGCAATGATTGACAGGCGAATTGACCAATGACTCGAGACCCGAGGTGGAATTGAACCCGTGCTGCACTCAAGGATCAGGGATGCCCACCGCCGGCCTGGTCACTAGGGCAGGCCCACTGAGCTGTGCGCCTGGAAGGCTGCCAGAAGTTTGTGCCCCCAGCCTAGCTGCTTCCAAGACCGTCCACAGAGCCATAATGGCTTCCCAGGATGACTTTTGTTCATCTGAAATGTCGGGCACTTCACTGACCGTCTGGCAGTCGATCAGGGTCATGGCTGAGTCGGCCCTGCAATGGGCACTCCTGAGGGAAACAAAAGTGATTTACTTTTTTGGAGGGATTGGAGGGATTTGATATACTTTTAGAGTATCTCAGCTCAGATTTAACACTCCAGGGTTTTTCATCAGGTAAAAGCCTTACCAGTTAACAGTTAAAAGCCTGAACAGGTCCAGATATGAAAAGATTTTGGACAGGTGTGGAAATTCTGTTGGCAGTCCACACAAACGGGCCATAAATAGCTCCATGGTAACTCCAGAGCTTTTGGACATCATATTAAGCGTCTCACTCACTTCACTGTAGTCCTTTGCTTAGGTCTTTTTTCTTTCTTTTGGTGGGGGAGCTGTAGTGGCAGCCTCCAGTGCTGCCCTGTCCACCCCATCCCGACCCAGCCCCGGTAGCGGGGATAATGTTTTGCGGCCCTTCCTGTCCTCTGCAGGATGTGATGGTGGTGGGCGAGCCCACGCTGATGGGCGGGGAGTTCGGGGACGAGGACGAGCGTCTGATCACGCGGCTGGAGAACACGCAGTTTGATGCGGCCAATGGCATCGACGACGAGGACAGTTTCAACAACTCCCCGGCCCTGGGCGCCAACAGCCCCTGGAACAGCAAAGCTCCCTCCAGCCAGGAGAGCAAGAGTGACAACCCCACCTCCCAGTCCTCCCAGTAGACTACTGCACTTGCGTGGCGGTGGGGTTTGGAGGGGGGTGGGGGGTTGGTGTTGGGTTCAGGTGGGAGTGGAGATGAAAACAAGGGGGAGAATTTTGAAGCCAGGGAGGAGGTCACTACTAAAGGACAGTTTGACACATTCATATATTGTGTGAGTGCGTATGTGTGTGTGTTAATGTGTGTGAATGCCAGCGTGTGTGCGCGCGTGTGTGTGTGTAGAACCATAACACGATAGATTACAAGTCCTCAAAACCGGGCCTCATGGTCATTGCTCACTGTTCTGAAGAGTCCCTAGTGATTGAGATTTCCATTACAAGCTTTTCTCAGATGTGCGTTTGGGTGTTTTATAGAGCAAAACTGCAAACTCAGCTTTCGCTTTTCAGCACAGCACAGCACACACTCCCTCTCGGTCATTCAGCTGAAGTGTGTGTGTGTGTGTGTGAGTGGGTGCTTTTGAGTGTGTTTTTATTTTATTTTATTTTTCTTTGATTGTGGGTGGGTGTGTATTGATTTCCCATTGCTGCATACAATGGCCAGGTCCGGTGCGGTCCGGGTCTCTGACTAAGCAGTGTTAGCAATGGCCGCTGCGTCTGTGGGTTCTTGTTCCAACCTCGGGTCTCTTGTGTGCAATCTGCCTGACATGGGCTCTCTGGTTTTCTGTTGTGCTCACTTCATAATGAAGGATTATATATTTTATTTAAATCGCTTTTAGTCGAGACAAAAAGTATTGTGTGCACTTCAGATAAAAGAGAGAGAGAGAGGGGAAAAAAACTCAGCTTTTTAAAGAAAAAAAAAAAAACTCAACTATTTGTTTTGTAGGACCTGGTTGGAACAAAAACCTGTACAGTGCCGGAGCTTGAGGACCGGAGTTGAGAACCACTACCTTTTAATCTGAAATCAAACAAATATAAAAAAAGAACACAAAAAAAGCTCAAAGCATTGAGATTGAGGTACTGGAGTTTGGGGCATGTTCACCCTGATCAGATTGAACTGACTACAAAAAAGTCCCACACTCAGCAGAAGTGTTTTTTCTTTCTTTTTGTATCTTTTACATGGGTTTTGTTTTTTATTTTTTTATAACAGTTTTTTAAAAAACAAAATCAACTAGCAAGCAAAACAAAACACCCTGAATATTCTTTGCACTGTTTTCACTGTTTTCTCAATCTATTTTTCTTATAAAGGTGGACTCTGTTCTTTTTAGTCCTCTTAATATTAAAACATGCGAAAAACATCAGAAAAGTGTAACTGGAGAGTAAAATCTATAAATGTGTATAAAAGCTATTAATGTCAATATTTTGTAGCATTGTTCTCATAATAATTATGTAATTACATGGTCTGTCTATGTGCTATCTCAGACAAAATCATGAAAAGACTATTTTAAAGGTGCAGTAGGATGTTTTTGTTAAAGAAGAATGTTTCTAGACTCACAACAGTAGTGTGATTTGATGTTTTTTAAAAGGCATGATGGAGGAAATTTAAATGGGGCATAAAATGATTAATTGTAATTTTTAGAATGTACAGGAAACTGCTGTAAGCTCCAAAAACAGCATTTCACTTCACAGAAGTGCGTCAGAACTCCGCGTCCTGAAGCATTTATTTTTTAAGAAGTTAACAAAAATTCCACACTGCACCTTTAATTGTGACTTTAAAAACAGACACCATTTAAACATCATTGCTTTACTCTACTAAAAGAAGTGTAAGTCATGACCTGCATGTTCTATTTCCCACACACGTGCAAGGGTCCACTCTTTAAACGACCCTCTTGATTGAAATTGCCCATAGCACTTTGTTTCCAGCTACAGGGGAAAAAGTGGCCGAATACCTCCGAGTTGACTTCATTTGAAAAGAAAACCTTTTTTTTGTTGTGTGAAACTAACTTTTTCTTGGATGTGCTTTGTACATCCTCTTTTCCTCCCCCTTGTTTTGTTATGTTGCTAAAGAAACCCCACTCCTCTCACACTACTGGTAATGATCTCTTAAGGTAAATCCAGCCCCCCCCTCACGGTCTCTTTAGTTATATGTTATTTCAAAGCTACAAACCAAGGAGCTGATTGCAAGATCCTTTAAGATCCCCTCTGATAAATTTGTACAAGAGAATAATTTGTGTGGGAGTTTTATTATAGTTTTTTTCCTCTTCATTTTGTAATTTCAATTTTTGTGTATTTGTGCTTGTATATTTAAGACAGTAGCCAGTTTCTGTACAACTGTACTTCAGTGTATTACTCTTTAGACCACCCTAAAGAACACCCCTGTCTTATGTAAAAAAAGAAAAAAAAAACAATAACATTTTTTGTCAAATAAAGAAATGTATGGAGTTTAAAAGTAAAGGGTACAGATACCATTCACGTCAGAAGTAGATTATAGTTTTTACTTCAATGTACAATGTATTTATTTTTTGACTTCACGTCATTGTATTCTCTCTGGATTCAGTATGTCTTTCTGTAAAATATGTCAATATTTGCTGGGAATGAATTTGATGTTGCTACTCTTTGTCAGGGACATCTGTGTGTAACCTGATCATTTATTAAGCACCAGATGAGTTAGACATGACATCAGTAGGAAACAGCCAAGTAGTAATTGTCTTGTTTCTTTTCTAGCTCAGTCTCATTTGGAAATAAGTGCCCCGATTGTGCAGCTCATTAGGATTTGCATTGGTTTGAATATGAATCAGATGTGTGAAAACCTGGCTTCAGAAAGTAAAAGTCCCATCATGTTGTGTTCATTCTACCTGTGTGCCTAAAACAGGTAAATTTTCTAAATATCCAGTCTAGCTGGCTGAAGTATTGTGATCTAGTTTGTGCGTTAGAATGAGCCGGATTAGTTTATGAATGCAACAAATTTGTTGTCGATTTTTTTACTTTTTTGGACGCCAGGTTTTTCCACCTCTGAAACAAATGAATGCCAGTCTAAAGACAGCAGAGGGCACTCCAAGTCACTCTTAATCATGTCACATTATTCACACTGCATACCTTCACCAGCTTTAAAGCACTGGTGTAATGAGATATAAAAAATGTCTTTTTGCAGAAACTTTTTCACTAATAGTTGCTCTGTGTTCTTGATATGAAACCAAAATTCAGCAGATACATGAACAGCAACTGAGTTATTGGATATCTTATGGAGCTATTAGCAGGGTGACAGCAGACAATGAATGGTGATGTACCCTCTTTACTGTTTCCCTGATCGAGGGGGCAGTTTGATATATATTTTTGCTTAGTTTCTGCCATTGATAATTCATGTATGGTATCAATAAAAAAGAATTTTCACTTGTAAAGTATTTGTGGTGTTTTGTTGTTTCTTAACCGGTAATGATCACAGTGATATGTAGAAGCTATGCAAAAAGGAAATCTGTTTGTCCAGTGTAGGTGTTCTAAGCAAGAACTGGGACTCGAGAACTGAGAATCCAATCCCTCTTACATGAGCACTTCCTCTTATCAGTACCAGCGTGTTTTTCAGACCATGGTCAGTGGATCTTTTAATGATAACACAGTTCTACATGGTTTCCCTCATTCTAATAAGCTGCTATGGTCATCTAGTAGCATAGGCTATATTACAGGCATATGTGCTGTAACTGAAAATCTGTGTATAAGAGATTTAATAAAGAATTGGACCAATAAGCAGAATTGACAATGGCGTTGATTTTGATAAAATCCTATTGATTCCCACCCCTAGTCCCGTGATCACAACCTGGACGGACAACCTGGTCAACAAGCTGCTGTTTGTGTGTTGTCACCCTCTTTATGCCCGTTATAAGCACATGGAGGGACATACTGTATTATGGCTGAATACAGGCTGCAGCAGCTTGTTGACAGGGGTGTTCACCCAGGTTGTGATCCTGGGACATCCTAGATTTCATTTTTGTGTAACAACCTTTTACAACAGCCCAGGTCAGATACACCCCCCCCCCCCCCAAAAAAAAATGGATTTTGGGTCATTGAGTTTATTATTTGCAGGGCATTTAAAGCAGTGACTTCCTTTTGATATATTGAGAAGAACATTAAATTTTGATACATTGAGAAGAACATTAAAATTGTATAGTTACCTATATTGAACCAACATACACAAAACAGCATATGCCACAATGGTAACTAGGCAATTGTCACTATTGATAAATCCTTGAATTCTAACTGCAGGAATTTGGATTGCTATCCTCAAATAGTGTGGTGGCTGAGGGGAATTTTGGCGCAGTTGGCTAATGCATTCAAACTATAAACCTTGGGACCTGGGTTTGATTCTGGCCCAAGGCCATTTCCCAATCCCCTCCCCATCTGTCTCTCTCTCCATCTCTTCTGTCCTAGCTGAGTAAAAGTCAATGAAAGATATATATAAAACAAAAAAAGCATCTTAAAAAAATGAGGACTGAGGACTGCAATGGCCATTACATCATCTGTGCCTCTCCAGTAAGGCTTTTGTATATTCTGAGTATTCTGATCAACGTTTCAGATCATTTCCCTTCAGAAGCAACCAGTGCAAGTGTCAGTTTAGCTTTGAGTGATTAATTTTCACAGTGAGAAATACATTTCTCAACTTTTCTCAAGAATCTCAAAGAATTACTCAACTTTTCTCAGACCACGGTTCTAGTATCCATGCCAGCCACACAACGTCAAAGCATGATGCCCATTATTCATCAACATTTCTGCCTTGTCCAGATGAGCCTTTGCATAGGCTCATACTTACAATTAGGGCATTACATCACAATTAAATAATATTGTTTCAAAAATTCTTACAGAATTCAGACATGTATTACTTAAAAATTTAAATAAATCTTATAGAACATAGGGCACTTGATGGGAGTGTGTGTGTGTGCCAGTACGCCTCAGTAGTGTTGGCCAAAACCAGGTGCTGTGCTGATTGTTTACTTGTGTCTGGAGCCTGCAGGATCAAGGGTTGCGGCACCAGAAAATGGCCTTCATTGAGTGCTGAATTGCTTCTGTTTGGTGATTGCAGCCACCAAGCCCATAAAAGTGGCTTCAGGCTACAGGAACTTCTGAAGAAATATTGCCATATCCTTGTGGTAAGCAGTAATAAGTCTCCTAAAGATTAGCTAAATTATTACTATGTATATATATATATATATATATATATATATATATATATTCAGACTGAGTCTGAATATATATATATATACTGAGTCTGATTTGCATTGGAAATGAAATTCAAACTCAGCTGCCTAAACTCCTGTCTAAACTCCAGGTAAACTTCTGGTCCAAATATATATATATATATATATATACCAGGAGTTTACCTGGAGTTTAGACAGGAGTTTAGGCAGCTGAGTTTGAATTTCATTTCCAATGCAAATCAGACTCAGTTTCTCTTCACATAGGTAGCCCAGGTCCTGCTGCTCTGTCTACCTTTTACAACTCTTTTATGTTCCGGTAAAGGGCTTTTATAGCTTACCTTGAGACTCGAAATTCACCTGGGTTTTACACCAGAGAAAAAAAAGATTACAGGCATGAGGATTTTTTTTCTCTCTCTCATTGCTTCTCAGTCAATGATTGACCTTGTTTAAATTCATCAGGAAACAAGGACTCCATGTGATCAGGAACTTTTCCTATCAAAGGTTGAACCACTAAAGAGATTCTTAAGGTTGTGCCCCTCATCTTTGCTAATTAGTTCAATCTGTCAGCTGTGGGTCGTAAAAATATTCATTCAGCAAGTTGTACTAAAAACTGACATGCATGGTAATTTCTTTGTACATGATGTTGGTAGGAAAGCAAAGCTTGTAATGATAGCAACCAGTGTTTTGTTTTGTCGTAATTGCATTGCTGTTATGTTTATGGATTCTCAGTTATGTCAGACCTCAGTTCACACCAAGGGAAAGACATGACCTTCACATTATATGTTTGATGATAGGAAGTGGGTTATTTGACCCTCCCAGAATTAACTGAAGTTGAGGTACACTGATGTTCCGTTTTTTTTGGACATCATTGTTGTGCTCAAGGGGTATATGCACACACATTTAAGAGAAAGTGTGTGTGTGTGAGAGAGAGAGAGAGAGAGAGAGAGTTCCGTTCAGGGTACTTCCTGCATTTTTGAGTTTTGCCGTTACATGTTTGTGCCCCTCAGACATGCTGCATATTGAACAACAGTTTCTCTCAGGCCAAAGATACCCATCTCCACACACAGTGTTAGGTTAGGTATTCCTTTGTATGTTTGTCTTTGAATCCTGATTGAATAAATGACTGTGTCAACACAAGCAGAGTGCCTGTTTCTCAGTGCTATTTTAAATTACTCCCAAGATGTTATTTGAATGAGTCTCTCCCAGTTTTATCTCTGACAAGATTTTGATTTCAGAAGTGGGGAAAATATACCATACAGTGCGGGTGGCTGCCTTCCACTGCCAGCCAACCCCCTGAAACTATTTGTTTTTAGATCCTCCCCCATTCTCTCTGCTATGCTCTGTTCTCCCTTTCTCTCTCTCTCTCTCTCTGCTTTCAGATCCTCCCCCTCTCCCTCCTTTTCTCTCACCCTCCCTTGACTATAACTTCCCACAGTTCATTAGTCCAGCAGCACTCAAGTTAAACTTAACAGCACTGCCCGTCAGCAGACCTTGGGAGGACGTCTCTCACACCTGTCCAGGCAGACACAGACAGACGGCAGACATACAGTTCCAGTGTCCTTCACACTCACACCAATACCTGGGTCATTTTGTTCCTGCGGCGACAAGAGGAAAGGAAACAGGTACAGTTCCTTTTTTTTGTCTTTATTTGATGAAACTGATGATGATTATGATTATGATTTATTATGAAGCTGCTTTGACATGACCACAGGCATAGGTATTTTCAGAGCAGGTGTGTGTATAGGGTAAACAGAA
Organism: Tenualosa ilisha; assembly: GCA_015244755.2. Lineage (NCBI taxonomy): Eukaryota > Metazoa > Chordata > Actinopteri > Clupeiformes > Clupeidae > Tenualosa > Tenualosa ilisha. Next base: position 756,987 of record PYXC01002282.1, on the reverse strand, counting down.
CGTGCCATGTTTATGTTTAAATACACGCACACACACACACACACACACACACACACACACACACACACACACATACATAACCTTCATTACTTCTGCTGCGCGTGTGTTTTTAACTCAAACTGGCTTGTAGGTATGGTCCTCAAATATTTTTTTTCTTTCTTTTCTTTCTCTCTCCTTTTTTGGTCATCAAATATCCCACAATCATGTGGGTCAACAGTGACTACAACAACGACTTCCCTTAGCTGGGGAAACCTCGAGAGATGTTTAAAAAAGCAGAATTGTCTGATTTAATGTGTCATTGTAAATGTGATAATTTTATGTTGCATGTTGTTTTTGAACAGTGTCTTATTGGACCCAGCATCAACGGCACCTTCTTTTTTCTCAGACATTGAGGAACACAAGGCAGGCCATGAGGTGACATAGAGGACAGGGGAATTTCTACACTTCTGGGACTATGGGCAAAGAGATGTGGGAGTCGAGGCACAGCCCTTCATTTTGGGGTGACCTAACTGCACCACTGCTGCGACTACTGCTGGTGCTGCTCTTACTGCCAGAGCCAGGAACATGTCAGGCGTTGTGTCTATCTCAAGAGACCCCACAGAGTTTGACGGAGCCCCGCTACGGCTTCCTCCCCAGTCTGGATTTGGATAGTGGCTTCATGTCGGGGATCGTGCAGTCTTTCCTGGGCCTCGTCCAGCCTAATCCTTTCCCTAAAGGTGAGTACTTCTGATTGGACTTCAGTTCACCAAGTGAGCTGGTCTGTCTTGGATAAGTAGAGCTCACGCCCTGTGCTCCTGTGATGGTGGGATACTTCTTGTGAGGTTGGGAATGATGTATAGGGGTCACATAAATACACAAGTGAAAATTTGTCTGAAGACAAAAATGTATGGAAGCTGGAATCAAAAATATGTTGTGTAGTTACTGTAGTTTCATTGTTATCATACAGTGTTATGGTGTTATAACACCCAGTGCTTTATGGAAGGTATTAATCAGATGTCACAGAGGTCTTTAACTCAGTATAATGATGAATGATAATTACCCCACAGTACTGCAGTCAGACACTGATAACGGGTCTTCCTTGTGAAACTTGGATAACATTTTGCTGACCAAAAACAAACAATGAATTTTGTTGTCCTTTTGTTATGCTTTGTAAAACATTTACGTCCATTTGCAAAAACTTTTTTACCTCATCAAATCAATGTCCGCAATGTTACCATTGGATCTGAATTGTATTTGAATCCTGACAGTGACAGAGGAGGCTGCTGGTGATGCCATGTTGCCTCACAGTGTCTGTAATCCTCTAGCCTCCCCCCATTCTCTCTTCATTTGGATGGCAGCCACACTGACAGCCCACTGAGAAGGGCAGCTTCAAATGCCATGGAAACCAGGCAGTGCCATGCCATCATTGAAAAGGCTGCATTCTTAGTCTATTTATCAGTCACAGGAAAACACACAAACACACACAACTGTTCACGCCATGTTCACACACACACACACACACACACACACACACACAGCCAGAGACAGACAAATGCACATGTTCACATGCAGACTGGGCTGTGTCACCCATTCTGAAGTACTGCGTGGGCAGTCCTACTTGGAGCAGGAAGCAGTCAGAAACACACTCAGACATTAATTTAGCACCCTGTGGGTGTGATTTTACCTATGACTGTGTAACAGCTGTATGTCCTAGACCAAATCCATTTAGAAATCACAAAGGATTTGGACCTGTGTTGTGACAACCCCCTCTCAGTGTGGTATAACAATGGTGTTATTGGTCTTAGTTCCTGGTGACATAGAGCTGTGTATTCTGAGCAATGAACATCAACTGGTTTTTAGGAGAAGACAAAGAGGTTTTGATGTGGGTCGGTGTGTGTATGTATCAACAGGATACGTTGACTCTGCGTGTTATGTGCAGACAGTGTACAGGCTTTCATCCTCTCTCATTTCTGTGTCATTCGCTCTGTGTGGTTATGTGTGCACTTGTTACTCAGACACCCATTGTTGTTGTTGGTTTAAATTAGTGTTAGGTTTATCTAATGATGTCTGCACAGCCTCTGATTTCATTCTAATTAATTATTGTAGGCTAACAAATTCAACCTGTACATCAAAGTCAGTGTAAAGTGATTTAGTGCATCATACTGTATTTCAATTTCAATTTATACCTAACCCAAATATATATGACTTTTTTTTGGTCATTCAGATCTGTTGGTCAAAATTATAGAGGACAATGCACAGATCACAGAACAGGAGACGATACAAGAGGTAGGTAACCATCAGTATCAAAAATGGCTGTTTCCACATATGAACCGACTGAAAGGTGTATGGCGCAGCTCAACATTGTGTACAGGACGTTACCACATCTGAGCCATGAAGTAACCCATTATGCTGCCACACCCTCCGCTAGCCTATTAGTAACTCTAGAAAGGCTTTGTATAACACTGGATCCTATATCCACAAGGTTACCAGAGATGGCCATGTTCTCCATGAATTGTCTGACCTGAACAATGAGAGATTAAAGGAGAAACAATACAAAGCTGTATGTGGAAATCCTAGCACTATAAAGAGCAGCTCCATTCAGTGAGATGTGTAGACTTCAGTGGAGCAGGTCATAGACTATTTTTCACTCAGATGTAGGGTCTCTCACGGTAGAATGTCAGAGAGACTTTCGAAGCCGACGAGTTTGATGTCTAAGCAAGCATTTTAGGAGCTTGAGCTGTAATGCTTGACCTTGGGGTGATGAACTATGAAGTCAATGACTAAAGGATGAGGAAAGGGTGGGTGGGGAGAAGAAAACACCTTATCAGGGCATTGTCATCATTTCTTGTTAAAGTTAAGTTTACAAGTTTGCGTCACCCTGCGTTAATTATTGATAAGAACATGCCGATGGCACACCAGTCTTTTACTTTGTCTCAGATGTGATGAATATGTATGCACACGTAGGTGTGTTTCACTTTTATTGTGGAAAAGAGCAACAGTAATCCAGAAGGAGGAAGTAACATTAAATTCTCCTAACCACTGGTTATTTTCCAATGTGTCCATTTTATTACCGTAATACAATCAGCTTTTCATTTTTTCCTGGTTTCTGTCAAAGATGAAATGTAACCCGATCAATGCTCCCATTCTCCCTCTCTGCCTCATTCTCATATATTTCCTGAATTCCGGGACACCCCCCCCGCAATTCTATGTCTATTCAGGCGCTGCACTATGAGATTGGCTTCCTGGTGTGTGTGGCCATTGGCATCCTCTACATCGTGCTCATGCCCCTGGTGGGCTTTTTTTTCGCCTGTTGCCGCTGCTGTGGCAACTGTGGAGGCCGCATGTACCAGGAGCAGACCAGAAACATCAACTGCAGGAGGAGAGGCCTCTACTGGGCCACCCTAATCATCACTCTCATCATACTGTAAGCAGCGTGCTAATAGAGTCACGTTTCTACTTATTGACCCTGGACCCTCAAAGATCCGCCATTAATAAGACCATTTATGTCAGTTAAATCCTTGAGGGTTAATGTCTTAGCGAGGACATTGGGATCTAGCTAGTCTTTTAGTCTATTGAAATGGTGGTGGTTGGGGGGAGGGTGGGTGTTGCTGTAGGCTTTATACATAAACTCACTTTTCAAATTCAGATATATTTCAGGTTCAATTTTAGGTACCCATCCCCATCAGGTACCCATTTACTCATCATATTACAAGTGGGATGCTTGTGGATCAACATTGTCCTGTGGGTTTTTTTAGGGAGGCTAGAAGGCCCCAAAGGTACTCCAGGCTTCATGCATGAGGCTCAAAGTCACAATGGTTATTTGCCTTTTTTTCAGCCTTTGCTAATTTGCAAATGAGTTTGGGTAATACACACCACAGACAAACGAACATAAGAGACATCACAATGAATTCAGTCACACCATGAAGGGCAGTGGTTGTGAAAGCTAGCACAATGCAAATCTCTAAGTAGAGGCTCCTTTGTAGACTGCCTTTGTTTGATATCAGCATGGCAAATAAGCACTTATCGACCTTTATTCACTCACGTGGCCACGTTTCTTGTATCATACTTTCCGTGTGGTCCAGTGTAAATTTACTGATTGTTTTGTAGTTGTGAAGGAGATTTTAGAGAAGTCCAAGCCTAAAGGGACAATGACAAAGAGACAAAAGCCTAGAAACATGGTATGGACATCAGTTACTGGAGTCCATTTTGACTAAAGCCAGAGGTGACTGTGATAAGGGGTTATTGCCTAAGGCCTCTTGCGTCTGACCTTTTTGGTGCTACATTCTTCAAGTTTCTCCACGTAGAGAACTCTTTAAAATGTTATCTATTCACTCACCCTCCAGTGTTGTGAAACAGATGAACCCTGAAACAATCACTCCACTGTATGTCTATGTGTGTGTGTGTGTGTGTGTGTTCTGGTGGGATGCAGGGCAGGCAACATCTGTATGTTTGCCAGTAACGAGTCAACCAAGAAGAGTGTGGAGGAGACCCCCCAGAGACTCAACATCACTCTGTCCAACCTTCAGACATATTTGACTGCAGTGCCAGAGGTAAAGGCCAGTACCCCAACTACCACAAACCAGCCTTTCATTCCCTATCAGTTCTCATGTATTTAAAATAACACCTGATGTAATGCTTTAAGTATAAGACAAATACTTAAATGCCATAAAATTTGAGAGAGAGAGAGCAAGAGAAACAAGAATGGGAAGGAGAGAGAGAGAGAGGGAGAGAGAGAGAGTGAGAGAGTTTTCAGTCCTCTGCACACACAAGCCAACATAATGTCACACTGATATTGTTGACTAAGGACTCGCACCAGCGAAAAGTCAACAACATTAGATTGTGCTACATGGCTTGTGTTTGTCATCGCCTCGGGAGATACAGAGTGGCTGTAAAGCATTTAGTAGGGTGAGCATTAACTTTGCCCCACTTCCCCCCTTCCTCACAATCCTGACTGAAACCGTATGCCCTATTTACTTTCTTCAGCAAATCACTTCAGTGGTGGATCAGGGCTCTCTAACTGTGGACAACGTGAGCAACAAGTTAAATGGTGAGTGTGGCCACCATACTCAGAGAGGTGGGGGTAAGCCTCTTAACGTTTTCTTCCTTTCTTTCTTGCCCTCTTCTCATTCTTTTATTGTCTTTTTTGCCCATCTCTACATGAAAGGGCCTGCTTGACAACCAGTTAGATTGTGCTGGGAACGTCTGTCCCTTTTTTGCACCCAGTAATCCCCCTTCTCTCTCGCTCTCTTTCTCTCTCTCTCTCTCTCCCTGTGGTCCCCAGATATCGGCCCCTTGCTCGGCAGAGAGATCCAGAAGGGTCTGAATGGAGCCCTGCAGCCTGCTCTAGAGACTGTCAAGAACTTAGCCCAAGGTACCCATCTGCCTGTGTGTGACACACGCTCACATACACATACACACACACACACGTTCATGCAAAAATCTGTACAGCTGCATACTTACACTCACATACCCATACTTTCACTCTCACATTCACACAAACACACAACCACAAACACACACACACCCACACACACACAGGTATGAACTGGTGAACTGCCGTGTGGGGACTGACGATTAAACACACACATGCACACACACACACACACACACACAGAGGGGCTAGTTCCTGCTCTGATCAGGCCCTCCTGTGCTGTTTTCATAGGCAGTCATGCACGAACAGGCCCCTGCCTAGAAGAGACACGCTGATATCAGGGCTTCTCTTCTTTTCAGGGCTGCATATCTACAGCTGTAAGAACACCAGCCTGTTGTTAGTGTGTGGTTAGAGTGATGTTTAAGTGTTGAAGTGGTGTGTGTGTGTGTGTCTGTAAGAAAAAGAGGGAAAAGAGAAAGGGAGAGAGAAATTGAGACAGAGGGTGTTTGTGTGTGTCTGTGAGCAAGAAAACAAAAGGAGAGAAAAGGTGTGTGTGTGTGTGCGTGTGTATACATGTGGTGTGCTTTTGTATGGATGCAATAGAGAGAGAGTCTTTGTCCCTGTCTGCATGCATGTGTAAGGGAGACAGAGACAGAGAAAAAACTGATCAGATGCTTCTGTTGTCTAGTGATAAGAGTGTCTGTGAGGCAGAGAGATATATAAAGAGAAAGAGACAGAGAGAAAAATAGAGAGAGAGAGAGAGAGAGAGAGAAAAGGGGGTCAAAGTTGTACGATAAAAAAAAATAATGCGCTTGTAAAAGAAAACAGCATGTTGCTATGATTGGCTAGAGAGATACAGATAGAGATACAGCATAAGAGTAGGTTCATCCAGAAAGAAAGAGAATCCAGGAGAAAGAGAGAAGGGGGTGGGGGCCAGAGAAAGAGGGGGTAAGTGGGCTACTCCTCCATCCCTGCAGCCATCTGCCCCCACCTTCAGGTCAGAGGTGGTGGAGGAGGGGAGGCACCATCTGTTACTGGGGGTTCCATATCGGCCCTTCACTACCATGTTCTACCAGTGTTCATTTTCTCTGTAAATTAGATCATTCACCATATCACCTAATGTACCTGTTTTCTCTCCTTCTCTCCACCTGCTGTATGGGTTTCAGAGGTAAACAGCACCAGCAGAGAGCTGACCCACCTGAATTCCAGTATCAAGTGGCTCCAGTCAGACCTGGACGTCCTGAAGACCAACCTGACCGCTGTGCAGGACCGTATCAACAACACGCTCCAGAAACCAGGCTGCAATGGGTGCAGTGGAGTGCAATCTGAGCTGGAGCAGCTGTCTGTGGACACTACCCTTCATGTAAGTGAGTGCTCTGACTGCTGATCTCAGGTCAGTCAGTGGAAGATGTCTCAGAGGTTTGTGAGGCCACTGCTGAGTCAGAGGATGCATGGCCCATTTCACATTAGCTTTTTTTCCAAGAAGTGACAAGCGGAAGTGTTACTAATGATGGCCAGTAAGATTCTGATTCAGTGTATCAGAATCAGAATTTTCCTGGAAAATTGGCTGCTGTGAAATGGGTCCATGGCATTTGTGCACGGGGTGTTTTAAGGATGGTTGAGGGATGGTTGATGGATTTCCAGTAATTGGCTTTTACAATTGTAATGATGCTATACTTACAAGCTAACTAGGAAATGAACTCTGAACTGGCAAGGAACATCGAGAACTCAATCAAGCTTATTAGTACCTTGGATAGTAAATTAGCATAACTACAATATACAACTAATGCTTATGCCTAATCTTAATCTAGCCTACTGTACTTCACAAAAATGGATATGCTGCCTCCGTTCTACCAGAAATGCGTGACCATCCTTAATGTCCACCCTGCACATTCTTGAGTACACTGTTGGGGATGGTATATGATGGAATATACCATCATATGGTGTTTGATTGACAGCTGAACACCAACTGATCGAATCCAGTTGCCTACAGCAATGTTACAGGCAGGCAGACCATGTCATTTTCCTGTCTTTTTGAATTGGCAAGCGGCAGGCCTGCCTCTTTATTGTCTGTGAGGCATGTTAACAATTATGTAAGCTCAATGGCCTCTGAACTCCCGACACTGGATCTTAGTGGGAATTGCACTGTTGTTAGGTCTCAATTGGCTTGCAGGAACATGCCAACTGCCAGTTTTAATGCCCACACAATGGCTCCTGGAGAATATGGACGGCTTGAGTTGCATGGAAACCTTTGCTTCAGTGCCTCACACTTGAAACACAAACAGAGGAGAGAGGCCATGTTTACAACTTACCACAAAGGCGGGGTCCACTTTGAGGCAGTGAATTGGAAGCAGAGTAAACATAGGACAGGACATTTGCTGCTGTTTGCTTTCCATTAGCTTTTATGTTTAGTCTGACGTGGTTACAGCTTTGAGATTCATTATTTATTATCGTTAACATACTCTACTTATAAAGATAAGAGCTTATACAGTGAGCAGTCGTGTCTGAAAAGAAATTTTGTCCTCATTAGCGTCCTTGTTTGTGTATTGTATATCGCCCTCTGGTGTCAGGACACATAATTACATTTACTCAAATTGGATAAAGTAAAATCACTGCTCATGTTATGCCTTTGTCCTTTATCCCTACTGTCATCAAAAATGAATGACATTTATATATTCTATGTCTCTGTGAATGTTACCTCCCCGACCATGAACAGACCCCTGGTTTGAATGAACTTCAGTCAGCAGTAGACAAGGCCCAGGAGGCTGACCTAAACTCCAAAGCAAAGGAGGTAAGTTGCATTAGCATACGCCAAGGACACCTGAAAGAGTTGACATGACTCCTGCTCTAATGATGACATTAAAGGAGCGTGGATAATGGCAGGTTTGTCCAAGATCTAAGTCAGAGAGCAGTGCCGTCTTCACATACAGTCTGTAGACTCAAGACTCCTACAAGTCCTCTGTTAAACAAATTAAAACATCTTGCTGCTGCGTTTAACTTAAAAAGCGCTTAAAGCTACTCTCTCATGTACATCTTGTCTGTAACTGTCACACAGCATTTCCGGTGCGATCAGATCTTCAAATGCTGACGTCAAATTTCACCTCTCTTTCTTGTGTTAAGGGTCAAGACTTCTTTGACACTATACCACAGAGGGTGACGAATGAAACGAAAAGAACGGTACAAAGTAAGTCTCTTAATAATTCTAAATTAACTAATAATCTTTGTCGTTGACAAATAACATCAGGCGCATGCGATATTACCTGACTTTGTCCGGTGGTCCGCTGGCATTTCGCTTGTCGGACGAGCTGGTGGCCCACTAGGTTTTTTTTATCTATATATCTACCTATCTATCTATTTGTTTGTTTATACAGAGATCTTGATCGACGCGATTTTCAGCATAAATTTACGCTGTTGGTTGGCTGCAGTCGTCTGTAGCCGGCAAGAAAAGTCAGGTTATGTCGAATATGCCTATTAGTGTATTACTATCAATATATTTTTGCCTTTGCCTTTTCAGGTGTTCAGAATGAGCTGGCGAGTATCAAGACCCAGATCTCACAAGTGACCAATGATATTCCTGTCGATACAATAGAAAGCATTTCAAAGGAGATCAGCATTGTACAAGGCTATGTTGAACAATATAGTCCTAACCTAGAGGAGGCAGAGAAATACAGGTTTCTTCCTTCTGTTCTCCTCTTTTTTCCACAGCTATCAATATGATTACTACTAGTAGTAGTAGTTGCACTGCTTTAACTTGGCTTGTACATTCATAGATTTCACACAGATACACATTCTCATATGCAACTTGTGTGAATTCCTTGTCAAATAAACTCATAGCCTGGTGAATTTTAATTTCCCTCTTCTGCCTGTGTTCCTGGCTGTGCAGGTGGATTGTGGGAGCCGCTCTGAGCTGTCTGATTCTGCTGGTGGTTGTGTGCAATCTCCTGGGCCTCTTCTTGGGCCCGGCAGGCCTGAAGCCTAAGGCTGACCCCACGGAGCGCTCCTGCACAGCGGACTGTGGAGGAAGCTTCTTCATGGCGTAAGTGTGAAGCCTGATCTATTCAGACACCACAGGTCAGAGCTGACACTGAGGTTGGAGCTTCAAGGAAATGGAAGGGTTTTCTTTTAGCTGAATTCACTGAAATGCACTAAATGCACTAAATTCGCTGTTTCAACCCTTGATTTCAGTATAACATGTGAAATACATAACATTTGCTGTTTCAACCCTTGATTTCAGTATAACATGTGATGTGTATGTGTTTATTTAGCCCTAAATTAAGAGCCTTAAATCTGTGTGAGCAATACACTGGCTGCCCTTCTCCATTCCTATCTGTGAAGTTGTGTATACTTATATATATGCGCACATTATGCATAGATATAAATCAGGGATGCCAGTAGTCATTTATTTTAGCTCCAATCCCATCTAATGAACTTTACTAAATGAATTAGGTCAAGTGGCAGCACCCACATGACTGCATACTGTATGCATACTGTTTGTGTTGGCCTAATGGTATTGGCAGACTCCATGTTGCGGGACATGTCAGTGTTGTGATAATATTAGTAATCCTTGTAATCGTGTTATTTTCATTTACATTTACATTTATTCATTTACATATACATTTATCTCTGTGTTGTAACTGTGCAAATTTTCACATAACAGAGAGTCCATACTGGCTCTGCATTTCCTGGAGCAACAGTCATGTGGGTGCTGCCAGTCGACCTAATTCATTCAGTAAAGTTCATAGGATGGGATTGGAGCTAAAATTAATGACTACTGGCATCCCTGCTTTAAGAAGCACACCACCTTTTTAAAGGCAGAATCCTTGGAGAGCCACCACCTCTACCAGACCAGCAAGTCTAGACTATGTGAAACTTTACCATTGGCAGCCATCTTGTGTTGACTACAGCACTTTTGTTCTCTTTCACAGAGGTGTTGGTTTCAGCTTCCTCTTCTCATGGATCTTCATGCTGCTTGTTTTGATCCTCTTCCTGGTTGGAGGCAATACCTACACCCTCATTTGTAAGCCATGGAGAAGCCAGGAGCTCTTTGAGGTACTGTAGGTCATATACACCTATATATAGCACCATGCTACACATGCCCCCTGTGGGATAAAAGGTCATTTGTATATATTACTGAGTATTGGTCTATAGTTTGCACTTCCGTCAGTGTGCTTTGTACGTTGCAGGCCTAATATTCTTTATGTGTGTCAGAACACATAGTAACACTGGCTAGCCTTTGTTCTGAATTGTATGTTTATGTTCCGAACACAGATCATTGATACGCCAGGATTGATTCCAGGATTTAATCTCTCTGCATCTCTGGGCCTTAAGACACATTTGACAATCACAGATATTTACAGGTGGCCCAACGTAATCCACTCTTCTGTGCATTAGCATACATTCCTTGATTGGCAAACTTTGAACATATATTATTTATTCTAAAGGTGTTTATTTATTCTTACAGTGACTGCAATCAGAATAAATCTCTTTGGATCACACTTCACCTTGATGAAATTATCAACCTGAATGAGTTACTAAACGTATCCCGGGTGAGTGGGCAAACACATCAAAACTCACCTGGCCTTTTAAGAAAGCATACTGATAAAACTGTCCACATATTCAATCACATATGTTTATGTTTTTTTATCAGTACACAGAGGACATCAGGCAGAACTTTGAGAACACTGATATCTCCATATCAAGTGTCACTCTTCTGACCCCGAACATCATTAGCCAGTTAGAAAGTGTCTCAAAGCAAGCAGGGAGCGTCAACTTCAACAGTGCCATAGACCAGGTAGCCTACTGTGAATTTAACATCATGATGTGAATGTGTCATTTTGTTATACTGTCCTTTCTCTTTTACTGTCCTTTCTCCTGTCCTTGCTTGTTACCTACATGGTGTAAAAATGTGCTTTCTGTAACTGTCTAACCATCTAACTTTACTTTTCAGATCAACACATTTTCCACTTTGGGGAAAATCTGACAGCGATTGCTAACAAACTAGACCAGTTAGCAGCAATTCAAGTAAGCAGCGTGACTCACTTTTTACAGCTTTCAGTCAATTCAGCTCAATTCTAATAATTCAGCACCATTTTACAATACAATTGTCTCATGGTGGTATGTATGTTCTTAACTTCTTTCTGTAGGCTGAGCCAATTAAGTCAGAGTTGCATGAGGAGGCCAATGACCTAAGGAGCATCAGCAATGAATTCAATGTTACCATCAACCCACAGCTAGTATGTTGATGTTGCTTTCACATATCAAAATGATGTCAAATGTAAATGATTGAAGATGCCGAGTTGCAAGCATAGATTTCCAGAGACTAAATTGTGACATTAATCCTACAGCAAGTGATCAAATCTTCAATTGAACGCCTGAGTGTCATTGCCACACAGATCAATGTAAGTAAAGCATGAGCATACAGTGACATGCAGTTCATGTAATGACACAGTCCTAATGCTGGAATTCTCCACACAAAGAAAATAACACAAACATGACACAGTTTGTCTGAACAGTGAGGGTTGCAAAGGGGAGTGGAGCGTTCTTAATTACTGTCATGGGGAGTTGAATGCTTTCTCTCTTTTTCCAGGAAACGATTGTGGACGTCTTGCAGAAGGTTGGAGCAGCTCAGGCTTTCCTGAACAGCAACACGTCAAAAATAGTGAAGGATGTGAGTGCAACACCACAACTATCAGTTTCTTGTGTTGAAATGACCGATGACTTGCATTGTTTTGAAAACAGAGTGACTTTTAAACGCCTCTCCCCACCCCCTGAGACTGACTTTGCAATCAAAACTGTCCTACAAACTCAATCGTCCTTTCCTGGGACAAGGCTGAAAAGGGCTTGAATTTCTCATGACATTTCTGTCTGATGTGTCAGAGCATGTGAGATATAACTGCCCCTCTGTACTCTCACCCCACCCCTCCATCTCCAGGAAAGCAGGGACTTTCTGGACTGTCAGCTGAAATACTTCACTGCTTTTGCTGAATGGGCCAACATAACGGTCAGCTTTACTGCCTATTGTTGAAATTCAATATATATATGAATTTGATGAGTAAATTCTATGTGAAATGGTTAGCTGAAGAATAACCGAAGTCTAAACTTAGCCTTCATTTCATAAGCAAAGTTATATGCTTGTGTATCGGCTTAATAGTTAAAATAGGAGGGCTGTATTGTAAATTTGAGGTATTCTTTACAGATCACACAACAGATTGGGCAGTGTGGTCCGGTTGCACTGGCAGTGAACTCAGCAGAAACCATTGTCTGCACACACCTAGTGGAATCTCTGGTGAGAACACCTCTACTCACACACACACCCAAACCCATGCACATACAGTTTATATATTTGGTTAATATTAATATATCAAGTGTATATTCGTGTTAATTGTCCTTTGTATTTGACCATGTCATTTGGTGCGTTCCATCTCCCCCTATGTTTAGAATGCCTTTTGGTTCAGCCTGGGCTGGTGCATGCTCTTTCTCATCCCCAGTATCATTCTCTCCGTCAAGCTGGCCAAATTTTACCGCCGGATGAAAGAGACTGATGTCTTTGAGTAAGTGACTCTTCCTCTTTAGGCTTGGAAAGCTTACAGTCAACATCTGTCCCTAACAGTCTCTCAATCTCTCTCCTCCACAGGAATCCCATACCTTTAACCACTTTCCCACGTGCTGCCATGATGAAGCCATACTGAGATGGATGCTGGATTTAAACTTTTTGGCAGTCATCCTCAGGGAATCCAACATGGCTGCCTTTTTTTTCAGGAAACAATAACTGTAACTCTATGCACATACACCCACATATGGTCTCACATATCAACAAAAAAATAAATGGCCCTTCCAACTCCAACCAAAAATTCTGACAGCCATTGACTCATGGCAGTTCCATATTGTGTCAGAGTCAACGTAAAAGTGATACGAGTCCTGTTGCCATATGTCTGAAGTCTGTCAAACATGTCACTTTCTTGTTCATGTGCTCATCTTTATGAGTTCACAGTTAGTGTTTTTGTACACATATTTTGTACTAACTGCACATTTTTATTGATGTAAAAAATGTTATTTTTATAACCAGGATGATTAAGATTAAGCATTTCAAAGCACTTTATTTGGTCAATAAATAGCAATATTGTCAATGGAATATTGACAATGGATTGTCAAAGATACTATATTAAAAAGTACTACTGACTGTGTAACACTGTTAACACGGCCTCTGCCATGTTCCTTCATCTCTAAGGTCACAAACTAATTGCTTTACATTTACAACCCCAACAACTGCTCTAAGGTTGCACTGTCCAAAAATAGGAACAAGATCAATAGGAACCCAATGTTACCATCTCCACTGGGCATCACTAAGGCCAGTGAGAGAGAGAGGAGAAAAAAAAAACATCTTTGCAACAAGAGAGTCTGTTCAGAGAAATCAATAGCTCAGCAGTGCAATGAAAGGCTTTTCTCAAGTTAGAGGTGAAACAGGGTGAAAATTTGCCAGGATTGCATATTTCCCCCCCTTTGCAAACAAATTCCTTGTGACTATTCACCATTATTGGCCCCAGCCCCAGCTCTCAGCAGTCTAACCAAAGTTACCTCCTCTAGATTTGATAAAGACTCCACCAGCATGATAAGAACTCTCGCATCCTTGTGCGGAAATTGATGGTCCAGTGTGAAAGCCAGCCGTTGCAGCCCTCTGTGGCCACCAACAGACACCCCTACCGGCCTCTCCTGTGCCGCACCCAGGGTCCTGTGACGTCCAGTACACTGATCGCCCGCCATCGCATTAACCTGCAAATCAGTGGTCAGGCAGCAATGCTGTGGCTGACATTCCAAACATAGCTCTCACAGGCCAGAGAAACAAGCCCCATAGATAGGCATGACCCCCCCCCCAATATCTGAACATTTTTTAACAAATTTATTTATGCCCTTTTTGTCAGGCAGTTAGTGACACTTCGGCCCTAACTAAACATGATAGCAGTAATCGACCTCTTGTGTTCTCAATGGCATGGGAGGCAATGCATAGACAAAGAAAGGCTTGCAGTGTTGTTTCTTAGAGGTCAAAAGAATTTTTATTAGCCAGGGTAATGGGGGTGGGGTTAACAAGCTATTTACCAGGAAACATACTGATCAAGTTATTAATGTGTTTGTTTTGTAAGACAAACGCACTGTGAAACTGACACCAGGCTGCCCCTAAAAGGCAATGCTGTGGAGGATACATGGAGCATAACTGGTTCAGCCACAGACAGGCAAAACTTCAAGATTCATCAGATCGAGTCCCCCCATCAAACCCAAACCCAAGTATACATTTCCAGGCTGGGTAAATATAAAGGAGTGTGACTCTGTGTGTTTAAAAGGCCCCAAATTGAATTACCCACACTGGGCCCAAACATAAGAAATAGCGGCCCACTCCACCGCTTTCTGGCAGCCGTTCACTACATAACAGAATTACGCAAAATTCAATTTAAACAGGGGGGCTGAGACTGCTGCTGCTTAGTGGCAATGGAATGTGAAGGGTGGGACTCGAGAGCTGAATTGGGCCACAGCCTGCCTGCCTGTCTGTCTGCTTGCGAACCTTACTTGGAAGGCCTTTGACCAGAGTGAGTGTGTTTGATTTGAACCCAAGATGGCTCTGCTTGTTGTCAGATCAAACTTTTGAAGTCCAAGCTTTCATTTATGGGGATTGTGTCCCTTTTCGGAGAAGAATGTGAATGTCTGTTGCTGTTGTTTCAATCTTCAGTAGCAGCAAAGCAGAGTCCAATGTGTTCATGTCGTCAACTCAAAACATGTAGCACAAGATATCTACGGTAAGTCTAGCTTGTGTTATGATATTAAAAATAGCCTTTAGTGAAGTCTTCACCAAAGTCAGACTTGAACCAGCAAGAATGGTCACATAGGTTTTCAATTATCAATGCTATCCAATGCTATTAGTCAAGGCATTGCAGATTGGAACCATTAACATACATGCAGAGCCCTAGAGATAAAATTGCTGTACTTGTCAGCCAAGGATGTCAATATATAACCACAGTATACAATCTTAGAAACACTGATTTCTCATGGTTTCTCCATGGTTGCGCAATCAAGGATTAAGTTTGTATATACATTTCACAAAATTTACATATGAGTTTTGTTCTTACAGGCCTGGTTACATACTTCTAACTGCATTATCACCACTGTAAACAATAGGCCTTTATCAGCATTTAAATGTCCTACTGAGTACAATGCCTTAAGCCTTTTGAACACATGAAGATATGGCGATGATAAGGAATCATAAGGCCTCTGAACTAACTAACCATCAAAGGCATACAATCACAAAATTTTAAAAAAGCAGAATGTTAACCTTTGGTTTGATTGTTCTGGTTTTGGTTTGATTGTTGATTGTTGGAAGTTCTCATTAGACTACTTCAATGCAACCAAAAGGCTGTATATGTGTATGTATATATATATATATATATATATATATATAAATATATTGCTGGAGTTCCTCTATTAGTTATGAATAGAGCAATCTGCCTGATAGCAATTTCAGGACAACATTCCAGGAATTTGATTTTCAAAAAAAAAAAAAAAAAGGCAGCCATTACTTGCTTTGATCATGAGTCAGACCATCACTATACAAAAATCAAATTCAACATTCTATCACACAATTTTAGTGTTAAACACCACTGCTCATGTCAGTCCCCTACCCAACTCTCCTATGAAAGGATAACCAAACCCCCCCCCCCCCCCCCACACACACACACACACACAAATGAACTCTGTGTACTCCCTTAATCTCGTGACTAAAGTCAGTGAGTAGAACGAGAAGGGATTGGGCACTCAGCCTATTGAGTAGGAGAAAGGGGAAAGGGGGAAAAAAAAACAACAAAAAAAAGTTAGACAGGGTCGAGGGGTGACGCCACCCCAGGCCCTGACGAAGTCCTCTGCTTGGAGCTCTGCCCATCAAGTGTGGGCTCGGTGGCGGCCCTGGGGAGCCCTTTGGTCTGCCGTGGGGGAGTGGGTGGTGGAAAGGTGGGTGACTGGAGGATGTCGGCGTACCTTTGGCTGGGTTTGGTCTCACGCAGCAGGGCCTTGTTGAGCAGCGGCTTCAGGAGCCCGATAGTGAGCTGGCTGCTGCCAGGACTGGAGAAAGGCCCGCCACCGCCGTTGTCACTCCCCTGGGCCCTGCCGCCGTCGCCACCGCTGCCTTCACTTGAATTGGAAGAAGGCAGATTCTTGAGCACGATGTTGAGGATGCTGGTGACGGTGAGGTCCTCGGGACAGAGTGCCCACAGCAGCTCTAAGTAAGGGTCCAGGTGGCGGTGGTGCGATACCTCACACAGCAGTGTGGTGAAGATCTCCTTGTTGAGCAGCGGGCTCTGTCGGCAGAATCGCTCGGCTACATGCGTGGCTCGCTGCCACTGGCCCTGACCCATGAGGATGCGCAGCGCCTGCATGACGGCGTTGGGCCGCCGGCTACACAGCAGCAGCTCCACCTCCAGCTCCTGGTACACACCTCCACCCCCGTCCGGGAGCACCGTTAGCGCCCGCTTGTAGAGTGGCAAGCTCTCGGCAGACTCCTTCACCCCGTAGCCCCAGGTGGACGACGAGGACGAGGAGCCGGCCTGTTGCTGAGCCAGCTCCAGGAACCTGGGCAGCCAGGTGGGCTGGTACCTGAACACTGAGTGGCAGAGCAGCTCGAACACAGGCAGTACCACGTTGGCAGGGGCCTGCTTCTGCTGACCGTTGTGGTGGTGGTGGTGGAAGTTTGAGGTGGTTGGAATGGGCGCAAGGACTGTTTTCCACACCTCTGCAGGCGCTCTGGTGGACAGTGAGCCCTCGCCATTGCAACGCAGCTGGAGCACCACCTGCAAGGCACGCCAGGCCTCGTCTGGGAACATCTGGAAGACAAAGTTCAGGTAGACAAGGTTCTCGTGGTCCACCTCTGCGCTGAGGAGTCGACTAACCTCCTGTTGCACTAGTGTCTCACCCAGAGCCTTCAGGTCCTTCTCTGAGGCTTTCACAAGGGACGCTTTGATGCCCTCCAGTGCCACCAAACTCTTGAGCTCGCCATCCAGAGAGCACAGGAGCTTGTCATTGCCGCCGTTGCATTTTGCTATGTCAGCAGGCTTCTGGCCACCGAGGTAGTCCCTGAGAATGGCGGCCAGTGAGAGGGGTGCCTGGAACATCCCTCCTTTCTTCAGTTTCTCGGCGGTCAGCTGGGTGCTTCCAAGGCTCCTTTGCTGGTAGTACTTGCACGCCTCTTCAAAGACGGCCTCCACGAGGACCGCGGCTGAACTGACTGACTCGCCATGGCCACCAGGGGATGACTGTTTGGTTTTTAGGTCAGTCTCCCTGCGCATTACCACAAACAAGCCGGCGTCAGAGAGCAAGTGTGGTGTCTGATTCTCCAAGCAGTTCACAAACAAGAGGCTCTCCCTTTTGAGGGAGATCTTTTCCAATTCCCGGCCACATTTGGTGTCAATCAAATACAGCGTCTTGCCCACAGTCAGTGCCAAGATGTCGTTGTACACACTCAGGCTGTTGTATGTCCCACAGCTGGCAAGGCAGTTGTCAGGCAACTTGTATATGTGCCTCAGGATGCCATCCTTCTGCATCTCACAGACCCACCCTGAGCTGAGGAGGATCAGGAGGCCACCACTGCCCGTCGGAGCAAATCCATACATGGCAGGTGGGTTGATGGCGGAGAGAGTCCCTATGCAATCAGTGACAAGGCCCTTGAAGTCAGACTCCCTGTTTGCAGCTGAAGCCCTCTGATACAAAATACCCTGACATGTTGAGCTGACTCTGAACAAGTCATGCTGCGGTGACCACGTCAGGAAAAATTTGGAGACAGTCCCTGGAAGTGTATCCTTGGTGTCATCAGAAAATAGGTATACATTCTCGCCTGAGCTGATTACCATGTAACGGGGATTGTTGTGCAGGGCGGTTTTGACACCCCCAAGACTTACACCCCCTTCATCCACCTCAAAGGTTCTCTTACAGATAAAGTACCTGAAGTTATTGCGGTTTGCACTGACGGCAGGGGAGCTTTCAGAGAGAGGCCTTTCCTCACACCAGACAATGAAATTTTGGCTGACACAGACAGATACTACTCTGGCTCTGGGACTATTGCATAAATCCACAGTTTGAAGCAAATGCCAACCTGACTTTCGTTCCCAAAACTTCCAGAATTCCGCTTTGCCATTTTCGAATACTACTGTAAGTATTGCCACACCACTGTCTTTGTTGTTATCCAGATAAACAACGTCAACGATTGGTGCCGTCTTGGTTAATACTAAATCTAAATACTTCTGACATTGTATTAGATGCGGTCTTTGAAATTTGTCAAATGTCAAGAGACCACACTTCGGTTTACGAAGAATGACATGGATGTGGCGTCCATCAGGACTAATTCTAACATCCGACAAACCATTTTTTGAAGAACTGTTTAAAAATGTTTGCTTTAAAAACTCATTTAAATCTTTACCTCTAGTAAAATCTCCGAAATCTGTCACTTGATCAAGAGCAAGTCGCGTCATATTAACTGGGACAGGGAATGCGTTGTAACGTTATAGCTACACAGCTAGCAGACGCTGCAAATCTCAATTCCTGAGTCCTTTATCTTGACATAACTTCCATGAGGGAAAGTGATGGAACAGTCTGCGCGCGCAGGAAAAAGAGTTCGTCCTTCATTGGTTGTGATATATCCATTCTCCTTCGTAACTCACAGGGCAGCGAACAGAAATCGTTAAAGTACTGTTAAAGCTGTTAAACACTGTCCAGATGCAAAATGCTAGCTAGCTGTTTCCTTGTTACCCTCCTGACATCACGAGTTTGTTAATTTCCGGAAGCTCGGGGACTTTTTTCTATGTGGGAGGGGTGTTAGGAGGGCGTGCACTATACAGTGTGTTTCGACCAGAGCAGTAGAGAAAACATCTCTCTCATCTCTGTATGGCTCTGGTTTCGATTCTCTGACATGGTACAGTGCTTCACAAGGAGAGGGGTAGGCTATAAGTCTTTTTATGCTACTCAAATGATAATCAACAGTTTGACGATTATGTACAACTAGTCAAAAACATTCAGACACACTAAAAAGAGCAACGTATTATAATAACAACAGATAACGCGATTGTCACAAATACTGAACCATCCTATTTTGTTTTGACCTGTGTGCTTTATGATATCGATTAAACTGAAGTTGGTTGGGTTAAATTACGTACAACTAAATATGATCAAAACATGTAAACCTCAGTTTGCTTTTAAGATATGATTTTAAATAGTTAATGAACATCCATTAAAATGGCACGTGTATGCCATTGCAAAACAGCTCATGCACAGGCGTGTTTGTGTGATATTTCCTTCATATTCGTTCTGTATGCGTAAACATTCATTTAAGTTTTCAGTAAATATTCAGTTCTACAACCAAAACACGTACTGTGGCATAATAATAATAATAATAATAATGTTTTTGTTGTAAAGGAAGCGAAGACTTTACAGGAGAAAGTAATATTTTGGTTATAAATCTGTTTTCATTGTCTTTGACGGTAGGTGGCAGTCATTAACCCGGAAAAGTAACGAGCAAGAATCTTCCCGCCGGGTAAAGGAACCAGGAAGACGGAAACATTGGAACCTTCTTGGAGTGTTTTCTGTCTATGGTTTTCTCCAATATAAAGCTATGCGGTGATCGTTTCCTCGGTGGTCGTACATAACTGGCCAAGTTACCAGGTTAGTTTGTTTCGCAAGGTCTGAAAATGTAAGCGTTGTATTTTATTTAGCACATGCAAGTCGAGCTCTGGCATTGTTTACCTCGCACGATAACTGAACGTTACTTTCCACTTGCCAACCGGTGAAGCTAGCAGGTTAGCTAAATGATATAACATTTTATAGACTGCGCCGTTAAAATTACTACAGTGCTCAAAGAGTATATTTTAAAAGTCTGTCAACGGCAGTAGCCCTGAAGCCTGTGGGGGAAAGGTGGATGGTGCCAACACTGCACATTTGCATCTCTCTCGCTTTTGCTCAGTGTGTTCACTGTTTCATTTGCACATACTGGTACTCGAATTAGGTGCAAATTAGAGTAACATAACGTCTACGTTCCAGCGTAAACAATACACGCACACATGCACACAGAGTGTGCTTTAATGATCTTACATGAATTTGCTGATAACCACTCTTTAACTTTGTCTAGTGTCAGGACTGACAGAAAGAGCGTTTTTGACAGGTAGCAGAGGAACGAGAAAGGACTCGCTGAGATCATAAGCAAATACCCTGTCAAAGCATGTCAGAGTCCAGGCGAAGGTCCACTAAAAGTGGGCATCAGGACGCCAACTCCCAGACCAATGGGCGCCGGTCAGAACGAGGGATGGAGGTGGACGAGGAGGAGGGAGGAGCAGGTCCTTCCTCATTACCGGAGGAAGATGACGACCCGGCTCGGCGGAGAGAGCTCAGAAGCCGCTACAGAGACCTCATCAACTCTGTTCAACGTAAGTATATGGAAAAGACTGGATATAACAATTGAGCAGCTATTACCGATGACATAGATTTCATCTTAAATTCACTGATGTAGTCTGAAGTTGGGGTTTGTTTGTCAGAGATGATCCATGTCTCACCAACAATGTTTGATTTTATTTTTCTGTACAGAGAACCGCGAGGATATGTTGAGCCCTGCCAACAATAAGCTGACTGATGTTCTGGAGGAAGCAAACAGACTATTTGTCAATGGTAGATTTTCATTGGGAGAGAGAGGAATCATTGAATGTATGATGTCCATATTTGTCACAGTTGTTCACTGATTTTTTCATACCTTAGTTCGGCAGGCGAGAGAGGCAGCCCTCGATTCCCATCTTCTGGTACTTGCTACTGACCTGGGCAAGGAGAAAGCCAGCCAACTGCATGCTGATGGCTCTGCCTTTGACCTCGCTGCTTATGCTGAACAGTTGGTGAGAAAGACCAGGATCAGGATGTTGACTCTCGGCTGGATGTTGGTCCTTATCCATTTGACAGCCGACCAAACACACACTCACACACACACACACACACACACACACACACACTCATGCACTGCATGAGTGACTTAAGTACACTATAGATACATCCGTATACAGTTTTGATTTTGCTGCTGCTGATTTACACATTTGAGTTGTTACGGTGTTTGTTATCGTATTGCTATTAACCTGATGTATTGTTCCTCCTGCTATTAGTTATGGAGGCAGCCAACTGCTCTTCATTATCTCACTCCTAGTGATAGTAATGCATAAACTCTTTTATCTCAAACAAAATTAAATTAAACTGCTGTTTGTGCTTTCAATAGCTGTCCTTTATGGGCATAAATCGTCTTGAGGGTGAGGAGCATGAAGAAGATGGCAGAGGTGGTGGTTATCTACCTCCAGATGCTTGGCTCAGACTGAACAAGAAAGCTGCCACCTGCTTCAGAGTGGCCCCCTTATTCCATTTCATGTGAGTTTCTCTCATGTCTTATGTTCAGCTGTCCAGTCTTCTGGTTATTGTGATTTTTTTTTTTTTAAAGCAGTGGCTGGTCTTATTATGAATGTGTACTTACAGTGGGTAGTTAACTATGTCTAATTCTACTGAACAACATGAACCTGTTTAAAAAAAACAACAAAAAAACAGTGAATTTTCTTATTACTGATATTGTTTGTTTAACCATTGCCATCTACTGTTCTCAGGCTGGGCTCCTTTGTGGCAGAGCCTCCCCAACCCCGGCAGCGTGTGGAAAGGCAAAGGAAGGTCGCCAGCAAGGAGGTCAAGAGGGTCATGCCCACTCAGGTACACTGGTACACTCTCTGTATGGTGCTGAAAGGAGGGCTCTTCTAGTACTGTATTTTGTAGTTGTTTTCTTTTTGTTTTGTTTTGTTTTGTTTTGTATGTTTTTGCTGCTCTTTGCTAATGCTTCAGTCCTATTGGCATGCTCAAGATTCTGCTGCTGTAACAACAGAACAAAAATAATAATAATAGAAAAAAACATTAGAAAAACAGTGTTTTTGCTTTGCTAGTCATCCATTACTAGGCACAAATACTGTGTGTGATAACAAACTGTTTTGCATGCCATTGGTTATCTGTCACCCTCTTCACACAGCAGTCTGGAATTTTGTCTGCCTGTTCTCACCTGCATGAGAATGAGAGTTTCTCCTGATCAGAGCTTTAATGCAGAAGTCTCAAGGGTCGTGTAGAGTTGGAATCTTTACATACAACAACAACAACAGACAAAAAACAAGTGTGCATGCAACACTGCATGTTGTACCATTTTGCACTGTTGTCAGCTTGTCTGGATAAAAGTTAGAATTTTACTTGGTATGCATTGAGAGGTCATGTACTTACTTGGGTCCTCATTACAGTTGAACAAGATGGCTGAATCACACCAGGAGGCCACTGAGAAAGAGGTGGAGAGGATTTTGGGATTTCTGCAGAGCTATTTTGCTGATGACCGTAAGTACTAATAGGGGGACAGATATACTATTGGATGCAAACACTGATTTAAACAGACAAGGAAATGTGCTGAAAAAAGTTCTGTCCTTCAATACATCATTGTTTTATCCCTTATTTGTCAACAGCGGAATCTCCAATTTCCTACTATGATTTTGTGATAGACCCCACATCATTTGCACGGACAGTCGAGAACATATTCCACACCTCCTTCTTGGTCAGGGTGAGTTTGATATTAGCTCACTGAATTATCTCGTTGAATTTATGGAAGAGAAGGTTCCTAAAATGGTCAGTACAGATACCGACTTGGCTTTTTGCTGCTTAAAGAGCAACTTGGAAGTTGAAATTTGTTAGTGAATTTACACACGATGTTGCTCAGTAATGAATATAGAAACATTTATGAATGATTTCATATGATTCATGAGCCCTAACACCAGAAAGCAATCCTTGTGAACGTTCTATGCATGGCATTTGTAGGGCATGCGTCATAAGAAGGAGTCGTCTCTATTTTTCACTAGCTGTCCCATGCTGGAGCATGGAGCATCAGGCACAACTGTCTCATCTACAGTCTCGTCCCATCATATTTAAAATGCATAAAACATTGTTAACATTTGTCTGCTTGCCCTACCAAATTAAATATACAGTGACCTGCTATTCAGATAGTTTCTGACAACTAATTGATCAAGTTACATCCTCATATATAATATATTTACTAATATTTCCATTACAATGAGGGATGAACAGGCGCTACAGGTCTACAAAAATGACAGCTGTCTTTACAGCTTTACAGCAACGTCCAGGCGTACACCACACCATCAAGTCACGTAGCCTACCAAACCACATGGGTGTTTGTGTTATGATGTATGTGATGCAAAGATAACTTACCTGGCCATGGTTAACAGTCAGATTTGCTCACTGAGTCTCTTAGATGGAACATTGCTCCTTCACAAAACACGGATGAGCCGGAGGCTATAACTGGTATATCAGAGGCAAAACCACAAACTAACCGTCTGGATTTATGGTTTGTGCTGGGGGAACTTTTTGTTGGACATCACATCGTCAATTAACCATTAGTAACACACCTATCATACTGTTCATAGACTATTAGGTTTTATGTTTAGACAGCTCTAGTTTAGACCTTTAGATTAGGTAAGCAGGTAGCACAATGGCGTTCAGTTGCTTTCTATTTCTTGTTTGTTATCTTACTGTTAGCTGTTAACACAATCGTATGGTAGTTGCCAACACATGTTTACATTAATGTAGTTGCCTGTATGTATTTACTGGCATTAGAGTTTGTTATCTTACTCACCATGCCCACTCCTCTCCTAAACCACATTAATTTGCTGGTGGTGGTCCCCAAATCACTGTGTTGGATGCCAAAGAGGCTCATAATTATTGGGCTTAAAAATGAATATGCCTACGAATTTTTATTTTCAACTATGCCCCTCTTAAACCAACTTGGCCGTTCTCTCTCTAGTGTCGTCATGCTAAGCAAGAACGTTCATAAAGACAGTTATAGAAAAACAACTTAAAATACTAACAAAGTGTGTCTATAGTTGAAATTGTTTAACCTTGAAGTTGCACTTTAAGGAAGAATGTTGTAATCAGGTTCCTCTATCTCTGTTGCATAGGATGGACTGGCTAGGATTTACTTGGACGAAGATAAGCTTCCCTGTATCGGTAAGAAAAACCTGATCCAGTATGTTGGTAAAAATATGCATTGTATATAGTGGTAAAAAAGTGTGTTATCCTGCCTGTTAAACATTTGTTGAACTGTATGTGTGTGTGTGCGGGCTTGCGTGCATGTGTGTGTGTGTGTGTGCGCGAACATGTCACACAGCCCCTGTGGAGGACGGTGAAGTTGAACCAGGTGGCTCAGCCAACAGGCAGCAGTGTATCATCTCCATCTGCCAATCTGAATGGAAGGTAAATAAGCCATGTCTGTCTTAAATGATACATTGCACACACCATGGTGTACTATATATATCTGTATCGCAGTGTACTACTTGTACCACTGCCCTGTATTTACCATTTATTATGTGTGTTTGTGTGTGTATATATATATATATATATATATATATATATATATATATATATATATATATATATATGCATGCATGTGTATACATTCACATATTGGAGAAGGGAATCATTGACTTCCCACCCATTTTTAAATGGGGTTTTGTATTTGTATTTGTATATTTTCACTAACATATGCAGAAGTGCCAATGTTGTAAAAAGCATGACTGTACAGCATTCCACAAGATTCCTTCCTCCATAATGCAGTCAAAGAAATACATTGTAGAACAGGGCAATGCAAGCTCTAGATAACGGTTAAAGGAGAAATCTGATATGAATCGTTGCTGAGTGCTGTCAGTAGGTATGAGAATAAGAGACCCACTGACGGCTCCCAGCAACCCTAGACAACTGGATTGCGAGCTGATTCACTCCATACAATCCCTTTAATTGATGTGCTCAACTTTTTCTCTTTCAGGAGATCATCAAAGTGTTTGAAATCAAGGAGTCCTTAATTCCGCCTCCTGCCATGCCTGCTCAGGAGGACTAAGAGTTTTCCTGTGACCTGGGGCTTGCTGTTTCTTGATCGTTTTTACTGTACTGTTTTACTGTTCATATGTTTGTTTGCCTTACTTCTTCCATATGCAGAAGGATTTTAGTACTTTGTATATACTTTTACATTTGTTTTCTTTTAGGGGGATATGTTGTGGTGTACGTTTGTTAATAGTTGCTGTTGCAACTATGGAACTGAACAAGAAAGAGATGCTGTACATCAAATGCCCTTTAATAAAAATCTAAGCAAACAGTTTCGAGTGACCCTTTTCATGTTTTTTTTTTCTGCCTTTCATCTCTCCAGAGCTGTATTTGCGGTATATACCGGTAGGTCTCCGTCTCTCTTTGCTTTCTGCTGCCCCCTGTTGACTGCTCTTTTTTCATTTTCATCACGCCTCACCAGAGGGCGGCAGTAATATTTCAAATCTAAACCCAGTAAATAAAGCATTGAGAGAGTACTTGTGATTGTGTTGCTCACTAAAAGTCAGTATCTTTGAGGGTTTGGTGTTTTTAGCTAAACGGGAATGCACTGCTTATGTTATAATTTATGTTTATTATTATTATTTATATTTTTTCCTGCGGTAGGTAGATACTGCAGGAACTATAGTATGAAAATGTTATTAGCCTATGTCTCAGCTTTACTGCCTCCTATCACCTCATGGAAGATTTATGACAAGCTAATTGTTTTGGTTACTTATGCGGGACTTAACAGTGCTCAGTTCATTTCTTTGCTAGTGGCAACACGAATACTTTACGAGTACACAGCCTCCAGTACAGCTGCCATGTCGCACCCAGTTGAGATACTACACTGACTCCTCAGACATCTCAGACTACGTACATGATAATGGTCATGAGAGCAATTTTACAGAGAAACGGTATGTGATTTTTTTTTTCCTCAGATATGCCCCTAGGAATGAGTGAAGTTTAAATGATATACCTCCAAGTTCCAACTGCTACGAATAGTTCGTATTATTTAAACATGTCAATCGGACATCTCATAAACAGCGCATATGGAAAAAATATTGAAACTTATAGCGTTGGTGTGGATTGTTGTCTATAGTGTTTTTTCTCCCTGTGCCCCCTCACTACCAGGCCGCCTCACTAAGAGACAGGTGCAGTGAAGTCTAAGGTGTGACAGCTAGCCCATATGCACACCGGTTGCCAAAGCTGGGATTAACTGCCCTCTGACTTTGATCCCTGTGACATCTGATGCGCTAAGAATCAGCTCAGCATCTTTCTGGAGCGCCTTTTCAGATCCTGCTGTAGCTATCGTTG
The DNA here is from genome assembly GCA_015244755.2 of Tenualosa ilisha. Taxonomy (NCBI): domain Eukaryota; kingdom Metazoa; phylum Chordata; class Actinopteri; order Clupeiformes; family Clupeidae; genus Tenualosa; species Tenualosa ilisha. Next base: position 730,391 of record PYXC01002282.1, on the reverse strand, counting down.
GCTGGACTGGACGTTTTTTGGGTGCCCATGTATGGTGTCCCTCAGAGGTCAGAAGAGGCAATACATCTGCAACGCTACCAACTGCAAGGCATAAAGTTGCCATAAGGTTAGTGTAGTGTTAAATAGGGTCTTGAGTGTAAGCAGCAGAGATATAAATTGCCCACACTGCATTGATGGCTAAGGTATAATTGCATTGTAGTTTAATTAGTTGGGGTTAAGAAGAGTGATATCCTTCTGTTTTGCCCATAGTCAAGAAGATGGTTTTGTATTCGGTAAGTGAATCTAATTTGTTTTGGTTTGTTTTCAACCATGAAAGTCTTATTCACATGTGTGCATACAAATAGCTTGTATTGTAGCTGGGGTATTACAGCAACATCGTAAGAATTTCTTTGTTGAATATTTTTGTGAATGGTGTTGTAAAATAATGATGTAGAAGTAATTTGCAGTTACTGTACCGTAACTATTCCGTGCCAAATAAATAGGTGTGTAACTAATAGATCTGTTAATGGAGTTACCAGCTTGGCCTTCACTGCTGTTCTTATCCACTTCATTCTGTCTGGTGCTTCCAACCATGTGGTTAAATCTCCACAATAATCACCCAATACAGGGCAAGGCTTGAATGAAGGCTACAATGGCGAAATTCGGTCAAGCACTTGTGAATAGTAACCTAGCTTTTTAAAGTACTACACATATATTCTGACTGATGAGATGTCATTACCTGATTAGTGGCATCCCTTGTTCTTTATAAAATTAATTAATATAGGGGTGTGGATCCAATATAGACAGTTGAGATCATAGATAAAGAGATTTTTTTTTTGCTGAGTGAAAATATTTCGTTAAAAACCTTCCTAACTTTAAAGGTTAATTTAGTTTTTTTTTTCTTTTTCTGCTCTGAATAGCCTTTCCCTGTCCTGTTTTGGTTGAGTGGATTTTCCCCTTCAGAAATGTGGCTCATTTTGTTGGATGCTTAGTGTAGCATCATCAGCATCTCTGGAGCCTTTGGCAGTGACATGCTCAAACACACAGATGCTCTCTCTTTTAGATTGCTCTCTGTTGCCTCTTTCTCTCTGTCTCTCTCTCTCTCTCTCCCTCTCTCCCTCCCTCCCTCCTATCCCCTCTCTGTCTCTCTAGTATGTGCGAACCGTTAATAACAGAGGGTCTTTTTTTTCTCCTCTGGTTGCCGTGGTGCTTTGCCGAGCCTCACAGCTGATCAAAGCGATCCGATGCAAGCCACAGCACGCAAGAGAGGCAGGCGCACCTCTCAGGTCACATTTATTTCACATCTCTATTTTGCCTATTTCTGCAAGCCTAACCTTATATAACAGAGCTATAGCATGTGTGTCAGTGGCTCACCCTAGGCATTGCAGTGGACTGGACTTGTTAGTCACTCGACCACACAGTCTCACTCACACACACTCACTCACTCTCTCTCTCTCTCACACACACGCGTGCACACATACACAGACTAGAGCGCAGACACACACTCACACACTCACACAAACACGCTCACTCGCAGTCCCTGTCAGCTGCTTTCTCACACTCGCCGTGGCCGGCGCCGCGATGCCATGCCTTCGCCTCCTCCGCCGCCGCTGCTGTTGTAGAGGCAATGCAGTTCTGCAGAGAGTACCTCTGCAAGCTGTGTAGCGCCGTTCTCACGTCGCCAGAGGAGGACATGGAATACAGGATGGGCAGCTGCATCGGAGTCGCGCGCAGCCAGGTAACCACGGCAGCCAGCCACACACACACACACACACACACACCCCGGCAGGAGACAGAGACTGCGAGGAGTGAGTTGCACTGTTCTCAATGGAGACCAGCGGAGACCAGTGGAGACCAACGGAGACGAGATCTCTGATAATCGGAGGGAGATTATCAGAAAAATGAGAAAAGTAGTGAGCAGAAAAAAAAAAGATGGAGAGAGAGAGTGAGAAAGAGAGACAGAGAGAGTGAAAAAGGAAACAGAGAGAGATGGAGAGAGAAAGAGATGGAGAGATCTCGCTTCTGTCGCTGTGCAGATTCAGCTCCTGGTAGCATAGCGACAGAGGGGCCAGCACCAGTGCTGGAGGAGGAGGGCTGACGTCAGGAGCAGCGAGCACAAGAGCGGGGAAGCAAAAGAGCGTCTTGGACTGGACTCCTTGTGCCAGTGGAGGCCAAGGGAGAGGGAGGGATGCAGAACTGAACAGAGGAGAAGGGGGCGGGGGGGTGGGAGGTAGAGAGAGATGGCAGGAAACAGAGAGGGGGAGGGAGAGAGAATCTATAGGATGAGGACCAGAGAGAAGAAGGAGGCGGAAGGAGAGGCTGAGAGAAGTCGGCTGACGGGGGAGGATGGTAAAACAACCACGGAAGGAGCTGCATTTAAACAGACCTCTCTGATGTGTGCTCTTTGGAAGGCTTTATGGGGAAAAAGTGGCAATGGCAAATTATGTTGCAAATTATTTCGCGGCATTGACAGCCTTCCTATCAGTAATTTGAATAGTTGTCTTATTGCCAGGATGGATGTCATATTGCTATTGTTCATAAAAACAATAATAATGTATACTCTTGTGATCCAGTGACGGAAATTTGTTCTCTGCATTGAACCCAATCGTGAATTAGTGAAACACACACAGCACAGTGCACACTAATCTGGAGCAGTTGGCTGCCTGCTATAGCGGCACTAGGGGACCAGTGAGGGGTTAGGTGCCTTACTCAAGGGCACTTCAGCCATAGGCCACTGGTTGAGGATCAAACTTGTAACCCTTGGGTTACAAGCCTGAAGCCCTAACCAGTAGGCCATGGCTGCCCCAAAATATATTTTTTTACAATGATAGCATAGAAGTAACTTCTATAACAGAAGTAAGTCTTTTCAGTTGAGCTGTAAGTCTCCACTTACAGTACTCACACTCAGACTGGTTCAACTCTGTGCTGCTGCTGTTGTGAGTACAATATGTGTTTGGGAGGGGGGAAGGATGCTGTTTTAGCATAGTTTCCAGCCATTAGCAATCAACCATCCGTCTCAGAGCCAGCTACCCAGCAATTACTGGGGGTTGGGGTACGAGTTGGGGGTGGGGGGTTGCATCAGTGGGATGCAGTGAAGAGGTCAGGCATGATGGGTTGTTGTAGTTATGGTGCAGCGCTGGTCAGAAGGAGCCTCACAGATGCAGCCTCACTGCCTCTCTCAGTGATGCATGAGGACAGAGAGATCGTGTGTTCATGGTGTATTGCTGATGTGTGGGAAATGTCCCCGCTGCCTGAGTTTGGGTTGAGGCTTCTGTGTGTGTGTGTGTGTGTGTGTGTGTGTGTGTGTGTGTGTGTATGTGTGTGTGTGTTTACCGCAATGCTGTAAGAATGACCCTATGGATGGATCTCCAGCTTTTCCCACATTATCTCTTCCTTTTTTTGTCTCTCCTTTTGTTCTCTCGCTTTCATGTTTTTCAACTTTTCTGCCTCTCTATAAAGTCTTGCTTCTTCTTCACCATTTCATTGCTGTGGCCAGCAGACCGACGGTTTGTGTAACCTGCGGTTAAAACCCTTAATGACTGAAATATCTGCACTGTTTAAGGTGCATATAGACTCACGGGCACAGTGAGCATAGTGTAGAGAGAGAATGGTATCAGACAGGAGCATTTTGGGCACTGTTTGAACAATATGGACAGCAGTTCCAGTCTCACCTGTGCCTCTGGGGGCCTAATGACTAGTAATAGGACAGGAGAGAAAGGGGATAAAAGTGGAGAGCATTGAGAGACTGTGAAAGACGGAGAGATTCTAAGAATCTCTGAAGGATTAAAGGGACTGGGAAATCTTGAACAACACGAACATCAGTATAAATCGCACATGCCCTCCAGAGTTGGATGAAGGGAGAAAGCCAGATGAAAGAGATCGATGGGGGGGGGGGGGGGGTATTATAGGGAGAGGGAGAGAAAGGGCGATTTCGACCAGGGGGGGGGCTGAAGACCTGCTGTGTCATGGTGCAGGCCCCTGAGCCCCTGAGGTGTGAGCGTGAGACCGCAATAGGAAGAGCAGGGGCTCTACTGCCAGGTTGGGGTGTTTGTTTACAGCGTTGCCCAGGTCCCTGTGTCCCTCACACGCAGCCAACCCCCACTACCTCCCAAACACCCAAACACCATCAAAACACCCTCCATGTGACCACGCCATCCTAACCCATGACATGCTACTGACGCAACTGGCAACTTCAGTTTAACCCCCCCTCCCACCACCACCTTGTTCACCTCTTCCTCACCCTCTTAATAGCCCCCATTTCCCCCTCTACCCCCTCTCCTCATACCATCCCTTCCAGGCAAGCAGAGGACAAGGAACAGATATAGCATCGCAGTGTTCTCTTCCTCCGTCAAAGGCTGGAAAGCAGGCAACAAGCAAGGCAGTCCCACAGCAGTTGCTCCCCCCTAACAACACAACACCCATAATTTAAGAGCTTCTGTTGAGGTGCAGACATCCACCAGACGTGAACCTGTGGGCTCGAGTTACTCTCTCATTGTGGTCCCTCTGTAGGGCTGGGTGAGTGTTTGTGCATGTCTGTAAAGGCTTTGAAATATGCTTGTTTGGGGACAGAGACAGATCCATTGGGTATCAGTCTTCTTGTCTTCTTGAAGCCGACTCTGGTAAGATTTTTGTCAGCAAGCCTGTGCTTCCTTAACCGTCTGGTGTGTCTTACCCCTTAAAAAACATCTTGCAGCAGATACGGACAAGCTTGTGAATGGGATTAATTATTTACACGCTTGAATTGTTGACACAAGATTAAAAAAAAAAATCCTTTGCTGTCGTAAGCCGACAAATAAACAACTACCTTGTGTGTTGTTGATATTTGCAACTTAATGGAGAGTGTGTGTGTGTGTGTGGGGTGGGGGTGTCGGACTGGTGGTGTCCACTCAAAATAGAGCTTGCCTAATGTAGGGCTGGAGGGGGTGAAGCTGTGGTCAGTGGCGTCTGGGGAGAGAGGTGTTTGGCAGGACAGAGGATCCAGCTTCTCTCCCCTTTGTAATTGCTTGGATTAGCCTCCTTTGTTTGAGTGACTTTTAAAAAATTTGTAGGGTCCTCAGTGGAATGCTGTTCAGACTGGGTGAGATGTACGTGTGTTTGTGTGTGTGAGTGTGTGAGTGTGTGAGGGGAGGGAAGGGGAGGGGAAAAGAGGGGCCTGGCTCGATTGTCTGCTCATCATATGACTGCAGTTCTAGCTCTTGCGCTGCTGACTGAGGTAAAAAACAAAAAAAAAAAAAAGAAAACAGGTAGCCCCTGCCACTCTCACACGCTTGCACACGCAGGGAGGATAGGAGCCCTTCCCACGCTCCCTCTCCCTCTCTCTCTCTCTCCCTCTCACTCTCTCTCTCCCACGTGCCTGACAAGCTGTCGCTGGACCCTCACCAATGGCACGCTGGGACGTTTCAGAATCTTAACTCCAGTCAGGTAAACAAAATATGCATATATACTAAATATACTTTATGTGCTCCTGTGGCTGAACACTGGAATGTGGTGGTGGAAATGTTTCTGAAGCTAAAGCTAAACCTAGCGCGGAGGATGGTTCTTGTGCTATGTTAAGTTAAGTTAAGTTAAGTTGTGGTGTGTTGCGGTGTCTGGAGTCATAGTCGGTGTGTCAGCAGTGCTGGTGTGACTGGGAGGTTCTGGGAGGCTTTATTTTGATATGAAACACAAGTGCGTGACACCACCTTGCAGGAGGAAGAGACGGAAATAAATTCTTACTGATCTTAGTGCAGGAACATGGGGGTGTAGAGTGTGTGTGTGTGTGTGTGTATGTTTGTGTGAGAGAGAGAGGAGTGGGGATTCTATTTATATAGCGTTTCATATTCAGGTCAGTGCTTCCTGACAAACCTTGTACCCCTACCCAGCAGTTTGCCCAGTCACATGAGACACACACACACACTTTCCTTGTGGTGTTGGGGAGGCGGTCAGCAGGACTGACCTACCCAGTGTTGGCCAGTATGAGTGTGAATCATCAAGGCCTACTTAAGCTTATTTATTTATTTTGCTATTTTTACTCAGACGCTCTGTTCTCACAGTCTGTATTGATGTCATGTTGTGGGAATAAGGGCTGTTGTAAAATTGATGTGTAAATGATAGGGCTGTAGTGTGCACTCCTGATGCTTTTATTACCCCTCTGTGCTGGGGTTGGCCTTGCGCGGTCAACTGCAGAGGCAAGTGTTCTATCGAAAGAAGCTCTGCAGATATCTGACAAGTCCGTGTTTAGTAGGGGCCCACCAACCTATAATTATTATCTGTGTGTGTGTGTGTGTGAGAGTAAGACTGTCTGACTGTGTGTGTGTGTGTGTGTATGTGTGTGACCACGTCTGTGTGTCTCTGCCTCTCTGTGCGCTTGTATATGTGTGTGTGAGTGTGTGTGTGTGTGTGTGTGTGTGTGTGTGTGTGTGTGTGTGTGTGGATGTGTTATGAGAAGACCAATGAGACAACACCAGGGGGAGACAGAGAGGAGGCGCTGTCTGACTCGGACTCGTGCTTTAATCTGAGCCCAGGCCCAGGCGTGACCCTGGCATCCACAGACGGAGCCGCCGCCCTGTTTCACAGACAGTGCAATCTGGCACCTGATGGATGCCAATAGGATTAGCCCACTGGGATTACTCCCGGACCGGTGCCCTGGGCACTGGGTCACCCACTCGCTCACACAATCTCCCTAAACAGATTACAGCCAAGGAGAGCATCTCTCAGGATTGCTTCAGCTAGAAGGGCAATTCCAGAATTAAAGGATAAATGTTACAGGGGGGTGAGAAATCCGCTCCATTTAAGCATATTTCTCCAGCAGACTAGGACCATGTAGAAATTAGCCTCCCAGCAACCCCATGTCTAGTGACCAGTAACACATTATGTGCACCAAAGGCTTATTTCTCCAATCACTAAAATGATCTGCACTATTTCCTGGGAAATGTTTTCTCAACCAAAACTGATTTTTCGCCTTGAAGCTTGAGCTGGTGCAGGATGTTTTTCACCTTTTCAATCCATACTTCATTGTAGATGCTCTCATGCAATATTCATAAATATTTGATGCTAATAATAAAGATGCTAATAATAACAACAATAATAATAATAATAATAACAATACTACTACTACTTGATTGTTTACAAATCATACCACCAGCCTTGCTGCTATTATTTATATTTACGTAGAACAGTCTTCTGTTTACAAATCACACCACTAGTCACAGTGCTTTGCTGAAAGCCATGCCCTGTCTAGCGTGTTTGTTTTAGGTCACCTGTAACTTTGACCTGCCTTGTTTATAACTGTGTTGTACTGTATGTACATATGTGTACAAGAGTGTGCACACGTGCGTGTGTAGTTGTGTGTGTGTGAGTGCGTGTGTGAGTGGGTGAGTGACTCTGTGTAGTCCCGCAATAGTGTATGTAGGCACTATTACGTATCTGTCTTGTCCATACTGTGTTTTAACAGTTACGTGTATCACCAATTGTTCCCGGTGAAACGTTGTCTCGTGTCACTTTGTACTGTGTATATGGCTGAAATGACAATAAAAACGTACTTGACTTGACTTGACTACTACTACTACTACTACTACTAATAATAATAAATAATAATAGAATATGTCATTCTGTTTCCATTTTAGTGTAGGCTATGTTTTTATAATTAATGAATTAAAAAGTAGAAAAAAATACCATTTAGGTGTCCAAAGTCCACCCAAGGTCCACCTCTGTCCAACCTTTGTCCAGAGTCCACCCAAAATCCGCCTCTGTCCAACCTTTGTCCAAAGTCCACCTCTGTCCAACCTTTGTCCAAAGTCCACCTCTGTGCTTGAATCACCTGGCTATTTATGGTGACAAACACAGACAGTGTTGCAAATGTACAGCGCTGATATACAGTTATGATTTCCCGACCTCTCAAACTCTTCAACTTGTTAGCACAGTGTGTTTATTATATCTCACCACTCTGTCTCATCCCACTCTGTCTGTGATGTGCAATGACTGTTTGAAGCTTCTGTGTGTGTGTGTGAGTGTGTGTGTGCGGGCGGGTGCGGTGCTGAAGAAGATGAACAGGCTCTTGAGTAAACAGTTTTCTCACACATATCCTTGGCAGACAGGAAGGATGTGAAGACTTGTGGAGAGGCAGAGAGATTAATGGCCTGAGGATCAGTGGCGAGTGGGGAGCGTTGGAGGAGGCTCTGGGTTGAGGGGAAGAATAAAAGATGGCCGAACAAGGGAGGAATAAATAGAGGGGCAAAGTGACAGGCAGGAAAAAGAATCAGCCAATAAAAACTGTCTGATTCAAAGAAGGAGAGAGAAAGGGAGACAGACTCACAGTAATGTCTGAAAGCATCTTAAGAGACACCAAGCCTGGACTGAAGGCTTTTGGGAGAATCAGGACGTGTGTTTGCTGTTAGTGACAAACATGGAAAAATGATGTCCCTCCCCTTGACGTTTTACTGGAAGTCTTGCAGTGTCAGGAGGTGACAGTTTTTTTTTTTAATAAAAGATTATATGAGCTATTAGTCATTTCTGTCCATGTACACTGGGAGCAGAGGTTAATGTATATTTTTACTCTGGATGAATGGAGAATGAGTGCACTAGTCTTTATGTGTAGAAACAGCCCCCCCCCCAGTAGCTCTTTAGAGTCCTTCAATTTGTTTGGTCTTGGCTAGACTGGACACAGCTTCAGGTGGACTTGTGGGATCCAATAATCCCCTCTGCTCATATTCCCCCATGACCACGCGCACATTGACAGCTCTCTCACCAGATGTGAAATCCACAAAGCGGATGGTGGAACACCCACCTCTTTAGCTCTTTGTAGATGATTTGCCTCTTGTCAGTGATTTGGCCTTTGCACAGAACTTTCCACTGGCAGTCCTTGTTTTAGGTCAGCTCCACTCGACTTGGTCTGAAACAGCTGCCCATTTCCATGTGTTTGTTAGGGAGATTTAAGCCTGAACTGCTTTTTGAGATTCTACACACTGTGTGTGTGTGTGTGTGTGTGGCTTGTTTGGCACGTGTCTGGTTTTTCATACTTGAGAGAATTGCATGTCTTACGCACCTGTAAGCAAACAGTTTGCCAAAGCCCTGCTGCTGATTCATGTAGGAGGAGGCGGCAAATGCAAAATCCAGATCAATCTGTTTTTCTCCTCACCCACCCACTCCCACTGTAAAGCCCCAGCTGGGAATATAGCACTCGCATGTGCTGCTGAGCTATTATGACTGGTGAGACTCATTTTATGGCTCCACTGCAGTTCTCATAATCATGACATTTTGGGGTTCTTTTGTTGAGTTCCTTTTTATGAACCCTGTGAACTACCAACATGTTTGACTGAATGCATATGTGGCGAGAATCAGCCTCTCCCACAACTTTGGAGAAAGCCTAAAAGTTTGTGTATTTGGAGTGACTTTGTTTGCCCAGACTAACTTTGTTTTATTTGTCTGTTAAACACTTGAACGTGTGTGTGCATGTGTGTGTGTGTGTGTGTTGTGTGTTTTATGTGCCACTCCTGTTCCTGTTCATCTGGATTGTTCAGTTGTTGGTATAAAGGTTCCCTGAGGACCTGATTAACATTTTCGCCGTGTGGGAGGCGACCAAGGTTCCCACTTCTCCCAGGAGTCTCTGTTTCTGCCAGGAGAGAGCAGCCTTGCACTTTGTTCTGGGAGAAAGCTCTGACATCACAGGCCTCTAATCTCAACACATGACACACACACACACACACACACACACACACACAGATATAGAGACAAACACATTTCTCATACCATTTGCATAACTTCCAAGGGCCCTGAGAGTGTTTGAGCTAGTGAGAGCTTTGTCAGCTGGCTGCTAGTGGTACTTAATGGTTTGGACTCACACAGTTCTCTTTCTCTTTCCTCAACTGGACCAATCAAGACAGTTCTGGTTCTGGTGATAGTGGACTATAGATTCTGCCGCTCCTGTGTGGCCTCCACCGACTTGGACTGATGTGAGATCAGCTTGGTGACAGTGTCTGTTAATCCCAGCCACACCCTCCTCTGCCATGGGCAACGAGACCAGCTCTCCGGACGTGCCGGTAAGGGACGGTAGCCTGCCGTTACCACGGCAGTGCAGCACCGCAGTCCTATGAGGGGAATCGACTTCAACTTGACCAGCTTGACCAGTATCAGGGGAATGTACCTGTGTGTTGATACTTGACACTAATGTCGGTGGCAGTGTAACCCTTGTGCTTGCCTCTCTCTGTGCTCAGATCACATGTGCAATGCAATCTAATGGCGATGATACATTGCGCAACTTTTTGAGTAACCACATTACTAGTTTCATGTGCTCTGATTGGACGTGATCATTTGCTTACTGATGATTAAAGCAAAAAGAAATTGATAAGAAATTGATGACCAGTATCAGGGGGAATGTACCTGTGTGTCGACACATGGCACTACAGTCAGTGGTGGTGTTATCCTTGCGCTTGTCTCCCTCTGTGCTGACTTGAGCGAAGATCCCCGTGCTTTGGGGAGCTGCTGCTGTAGTGCTGCTGCATTGTGCTGTTTGCATTCCCACCCTGGTGCGGCGTGCCGACGCTGGTGTCAAGCTGCCCTTGACAAGCCTCGCACGTGCACTGCCACAGGGGGAAGGCATGCGGGGAAACTCAGGTGCTGTGCTGTGCTGCAAAGCTGTCTTGGCGGTTAACTGTAGTAGTGTTTACCAGAGACGTAGAAGGTAGAAGATATAGAATCTTATTTTTATTATAAGCTACATGTCATTTAATAGCATGTTAGTATCATTTTAATATACTGTTGATCAAACACAAATATCAATTAACCTAACTTTGTGTAGAAAACATGCTAGACAGTACCTACTACTACACTACTACACACCTGGAATGCCCCCCCACACACACTTTCTCTCACTACTGCACTTTTATCACACTCCTGCACTTGTATCTCCTGCCAATTTCATGTTAGCAAGTTGCACTCTTAGTTAGATTTTTAACTGTGCTGTAGCTTGAATTTCTATTCTCTTTTTGTAAGTCGCTTTAGATCAAAGCGTCTGCTAAATGCATAACTGTAAATGTTTAACTGCCACATTGATCGTGTGGGTGTTGGTACTTTGGGTTGGTTGGCTGTGCACTGTCATAGTAGGAGGCATGTCTATGTGAGAAACTGAGCTGCTGTGCTGTGTTATACAGAGGACTAGGAGCTGTGAAGCTTTGTCTTTTAAAGGCTTTGTGGCTAACTGTGGCTTGACCTCATGCAAGTGCTGCCATGTGTGTCTGTTTGGCAACCAAGGCTTTGAGAGTTGGCATTAATACTGAAGATTTGCCAGAATGCTTTTTTTAATGTTTGGAGGAGACCAACGTCAGATCCGCTCTGCTTATCTAACCACTCAAAGCAAGCTGAGATGTGTCCAAATATAGCTTCCTATCAGGAAAAAGGCAAATCAAGGGAAATAACGTTTGAGAATTCAGGCTTATACTGCAGCGCAAATGATTAAAGGAGAAATCTGGTGTGAATCAATCCATAGCCCAGTTGTTGGAAGTCACTGTGTGCTGTTGGATGGAAAAAGAAGAAAATTATAACATAGACTGAAATGATAGCTAAAACTAACTGAATGGGGCACAGAAACTCACTTTCAGTTTAATTTTCCTATGCCCCATTCAATAGATGTTAACTGTTGGTTTGCTATTAGGTCTATGCTATTTCAGATGTTCTCGTTCTTTTTCCTACAGACAGCACTTGGTGACCACAAACAACAGGGCAATGGATTGAATCACACTGGATTTCTCCTGTGGACTTGATTTCTCCACTGGATTTCTATATTGTGCATCTTTTCTTTCAGATCACATTTACAATGTTATCTAATGCCGATGAAACATTGTGCAACTTTTTGAGTAACCACATTACTAGTTTACTGTGCTCTGATTAAACATGATCATTTGCTTACTTATGATTAAAGTACTCCAGAGAAAAGGAATTGATTTCCAGGGGCAATGTACCCAAAGAACAATACTCAGAAACAGAGCTGACTTGTAGAGACTGTTTCAGTGATAAAAACAATGCTATTTCATTCCCAAAATGTTTCCACTACATTGGGATAACATATGGAATTATGAAAATAAACCCTGTGAGAACAGCTGTGGCACTAATGATCAAACTTTCTTGAAATGGTCTGTATCATTAGTTGTAGGGAGCTCTGAACACTGCCCTTTGGTAGATGTGTCACATGCCATTTTTGTACTAGTATCCTTAAACACAGCCCTGTCGGTGCTTTTAACCCAAGTTCTAGATGATTAGCGGTGCTTAGCTTCACTGTAGCATAGCCCTCAAATGACGCTGAACCACCCAGAGAGACTGGAATTCAGGGATTAGCGAAATAGGATCAATGTAAACATTCCTTACTGAGCTTTTGGTTCATTCCTCTTTTTCTCTCTCTCTCTCTCTCTCTCTCTCTCTCTCTCTGTTTCTCTCTATGTCTCATTTCTTTCTTTCTCTCATTTTGGCTCTGAATGTGTATTTGGTTGCACTTGGGTTTGCTCCAAACATAACTGCAGTTTTGACCATTTGTGTCATGGAATGACTCAAAGCTCCTGTACGGACCATGATGTGTCATGTTTCTGCTGAGCTAGGCCACAGCACATGATGATGAGGTGATGTGTGTTTGTCTCTCTGTACACCTCCCTGTCACAGCCACAAGAGGGCACCTCTGACAGCGTTGTACTCTTCCCACCTCAGGCTGATCATTCTGAGCCTTCACATCAGGTAGTAAATGGCTACAATTGACCATGCACTGTGTGTGTGTGTGTGTGTGTGTGTGTGTGTGTATGTGTGTGACTACATGTGTGTGATGCATGCTTTTTGAACCTCACTGAGATTCTACTGTCATGGGCCAAGAATGCCTTCACGATGCAAGTCAGTAAGAAACAGTAAGTGGAAAGATTACAAACAGCAACAATTGCCACAACACTGCCAGAACACTGAGCTCATTTGTTAGCTAGTATGTCCGGAATACACAGACAGATGTCTGTTATTGGTCCCTAGGCTTAAAATCACCCAGCTCCACTGTTAAAATTGGGGGTTGGAGAGTTATGTGTTGTGTGTGTCTGTGTGTGCGCGCGTGTGCGCATGCGTGCGTGTGTGTGTGTGTGTGTGTGTGTGTTGGTCTTTAAGGGGCGGGTGCAGACAGTTATTAGGGCCCCCACTAATTAGGGGCCAGGGGAGCAATTTGAAAAGAGGTCTGAGTGGGGGAAGTGTACAGACGTGTGTGTGTGTGTGTGTGTGTGTGTGTGTGTGTGTGTGTGTGTGTGTGTGTCTGTGTGTGTGGGTGCACTGCTCCATACTTCATGCATGCATGTATGAAGGCACGCTTCGGTGCATGTGTGTATTTGGTTGTTTTCAGGTCACGACAGTAACCAGAGTTTGACTGTTTGAAACATGATCCCTGCTGGGGGTGAAGGGGAGGGGGCATCCAGAGTGTGACCTTTGGTCCATTTCCCAGGTTCCCAAAATTCACCTGCAGTGGGATTGTTCAAGTGCAGCCCTCGGTCCCTTGGCAGGAACATAGCAGACAGGAGAGAGGGAAAAAAGAGAAGAAGTGAGAGAGAGAAGAGGAGGAAAGGGGAGGAGGAATTGTCACAAATAGAGAAAAGTAGGAGGGGCCAACGTCTGTGCAGTTGTGTGGAAAGAGTTTGCAAGAAAGAGGTGGAGGAGGGAGGGAGCGAGTGAGGGAGGGAGGGAGGGAGCAAGAGAGCAAGAGAGCGAGTGAATGAGCGAGGGGAGGGGAGGGGTGAGAAACAGTAGGGGAGGGGAAATCTACTCAAGAGTCCTGTGGTTGCCCTGTTGTCAGTCATTCATTCAGGCACCCAGTCAGTCAGTCAGTCAGACAGACACACAAACACACAGACACACACACACACACACACACGCTGAAAGACTTACATCCAACCACCACTGGCCTTGCCTGCTAGCCTGCCTTCTCTCTGTTGTGAATCTCTCTACTGCTCACTAGCTCTCTGATCCTGCTGCCTCTCGGACGCCACAGCTGCCTTCGCAAGGGCAATGGAAATTTAGCAGGAGAGCGACAGAAACTGGAAGAGGGAGGGAGGGTGGAAGACGAGAGGGATAGAGAGACACAGAGAGTGCGAGAGAGAGAGAGAGAGAGAGAGAGAGGGAGAAGGAGGGGGAGAAGTGAGCTGACTCAGGAGCCCAGGGAGGAGTAGCAAAGACTCTGCTACCACCAGCACCAGCAGCAGTGGCAGTAGAAGCATGTGTTGCAACACGTTTGTGCCCTCAGACCGGATCAAAACACACACAGCCCTCTGCCCGGCAGTCCCCGCGCGTGCTTGAGCAGGAAGGAGAACGAGAGCGGGGACAGGGAACAGCAGGAGACGCAGAAGCAGGAATAGAGGCTCTGTTGCTAGGACTACAGCCCTGCCTGCACGCACGCGCGTGTGTTTGTGTCTGAGTGTGTGTTGCTCGCCAAGGTGAGTGTGAGTGTGACATCGTCATCGTCATCGTCATCTAGTGCCGTAGTAGGTAGATGTTGTGATTGTGAGAGATGTATTTGTGGTCAGTGTTAATGCGTGGCTGACGTTTGTCTGTATGTGGACTTTGATAACTTGAAATTAATGTGCTGTCTTTATAGTGCTTGCTACATTATAACACTGTGTGTGTGTGTGTGTGTGTGTGACGGCATGCTTTAGCAGTCAGCGCGTGTGTGTACCATCAGCTTACTGTTTGCTGATGTGCCATTTTAACAGACACTCATTAGAGCATACATAATTCAGTGTGTGTGTGTCTGTGTGTGTGTGTGTGTGTGCGTGTGTGTGTGTGTGCGTGTGTGTTTGTGTGTGTGTGTGTGTGTGTCCACATGTTCTTGTGCATGCAGTGCATTATTCCCTCATGTGTACAGGGCTGTGGTTGCCTGTCATAGGTCCCTGTCCTCCTCTCAGCATCTCTGAATGGAGGAGTCCCACCACCCAGGCTAGCATCCCATGCTGTTAACGCTTAGTGAGGGGGCTGAAGGGACACTCAGGGGTCTGCCATTCAACTTGCCTATGCCCTGGGGTCAAAGAGGCCAGTCATTCACCCTGGAAGAGAATAAAACAGTGGTTTACCATTAACCACTGCATGCCTCATCGCCTCTGTTTTGGAGTTTTGTATTCACTATATCCAGCTGAGGGGTTCAGATGAGTGTTATGTATATACGGTGCCTTTTAAGAAAAGACATATTGCCTCAAAGCTAACATTCTATGTAAAAGCATAACAGACAAGACTATTTTACTCAGAGTTTTAGTCTCTAGTAACTGCTTCAGTATACCGATGTTGAAATGTTTTGACGTAGATTAGCAGGGATATTTTGGTGTAGGTGTCGTCTCTGAGAGGAAACAGGAAGTTGACTCACAGAGCACATCAAGGCAAAGCCTGAGAACTCAGGTTGCAAGTGTGAGCGTCTGTTCCGAGGGTGCTTTGAAATGGGTGTCAGTGTTAAAGAACAAACATGGTAGAGCTTGCTTAACTCCCTGACAGTGCCTGACATGAGACCATTACCAGCTGTGGGTCTGTCTTAGACTTAGTTTTCCATTCACTGTGCTGTGACTTAATTCACCTAATGCTTGTTTTTGGGTTTACCTCAGAGGGATTTTATTCCAATTAGTTTGGATAAGGAGAAAGGGGGGATAACAGAGGCAGGCTCAAGAGAGGGGAGTAAAGCCACTTGGCAGAGAGGGTTGAACAAAGTGGGGAGCTCATCAATATGAATAGAAACAAGAGAGGTTTACACTCAGTCGTGAGGTTTTTGGTCAAGCTTCCTGTTGCTCTAAAACATCGCAGTAGCTCTTGACCAGCACGCACTCATCTTTAAGGATTAAATGCTTCGGTCCTGTTGTCTGTCTTATGAAAATACAGGCAAGTGGTACAATTGGAACTTTTATTTACTGAAAAACAAAAAACAAAAGCAAAACAACACTCCTCTGACCAATTTCATCCACTCTGCCCAGGTCATTTGCATGTGAGTGTAAGGTAAGGTGATCCCAGCCTGTGGCTCTTTGTTCAGAAAGGCCCACAGAGAGAGAAAAGAAAAAAGCCAAGCAGGGGAGCTCATCGGGGCTCTGCTTTGTGATGCAGGAACACAGGTGCAGAGAAAGAGAGAGAGAGAAAGAGTGGGGGGGACCATAGTGAATTGTCTTAACAAGAGATTCACTTAAATTCAGGAACCGTTTCATGCCTAGGGGCCCCTAATAAAAGTTGATGCTGCACAATGGGGTTGTCATGGGTGATTAGAATTGGACATTGGCTTCCAGAGACTAAACCTGACTTAACTCGGAGAAGTAGACAGAACATGTTTTCAAATAGATTATTTCTGAAAAACTGATAATCGTGACTAGTCATACTCTCCTTACATTCGAGTGTAAATGTTTACATGTTTTAGAGACTTATCTGTGGAGCTCTTTGTTGCTGCTGTTGATTGTAAAGTTTTTATTCACTGATGCCTTCACCTTACCTTAACCTGTTTCTGGTCTGATTGGTGAGACCTAGCAGACCCATGTTGTGTTAAATCAAGAATTCGGGTCCACAAGTTCAGTACGCAAACCTCATTTTATGTCAGACTCAGTATGCAAACCTCATTTGTATTCAGAATTCACACACCACACACACACACACACACACACACACACACACTCTTCCCTTGGATCTGCTCCCTACACCTGCAGAATGAAAACAAATGCATGGGCTTTTCAGCTCCATTTTTTCAATGCTACAGAACTGAGTGTGGTTTTAGTGGCTGCGCACGCTCTACTAAGGAAGACTGCTACTTTTAGATTTGTGGTGACCTCGATTTCTAAAGCAGTCAGTTGTTGATAACGCTTTTGCGTACGTGTGTGCGTGTTTGTGAGCACAGCTCTGACTTGGTTTCTGCATGAGTGAACATACTCTCTCATCTTCTCTTTTGAAAGAGTGCATGCATGTGTCTGTGCTGAGCATGAATTGAACGTGTGTGTGTGTGTGTGTGTGTAAGATGTCGAGGGTTCCCTTTATGGGAAGTCATAATTGTTTCTGAGTGTGCCGGGTGGTATGTCTCTAATGTACTCCAGAGTAACGGCCTTGTCACATGATCCAGTTATGTGCAGGGCTGTGTTTGTAATCATATACCCCCCATCTGTGAATCGATGATGGGGCCTCGGCAGGAGGGGAAGTCTTTCACTGTAATCTTTAGCTGCAACTGATTTATTTATCACCTGCTTGGCCTGATATTAAACAATACATTTCCCCATTTCAGTGTTTTTGTGGTGTTGCAGTTGATTCCACATTGATATAACATTAATGAAACTGGAAATGAAATAGGATGGATTAAGAAATGGCAGGCAGCTTATCTGAAGAAGGTTGCAAGTATGCATGTGCTAAATGAATATATATGCTGCTGTAGGCTGGGTAGGATTATAACATTAGCTTTAATAACACTTGTCTTACAACACAACAGACAACACCCTGCTCTTTATTTCTCTGGGTATGAGCTATTGTTGTGCAACAGTTAGCGAGATTTGAGGATTGTAAACAAGCCAGACAGGACTAGTCACATTGAAGGAAAAATCATTTCAATCACGTCAACTTTCCAATCCGCTGTGGTTTGAGCATCAACTGATTTATGTCATAAGCAAAATGGTTGTCAAATAAAAGCAGAGATTCTGTCTAGTAGATTTATGAATAATCAGACGTTTGCTTTGTGTGGGTAAACAGTGCTGTTGGCGTGAGTATCCTCAAGGAGTGCCTGCGAGTCCTGTTTCAGTTTCATGACTGTCGGACTCTAGCATGGCGTGATGGAAGCCTGTGATTGTGTGGTGTAATTTGATCGCTTTGTCTTGGACAAAAGGTCAGGGTGTGTTGTGTGGAATGGCTTACCTCGCCACTGTATTAAAGAGGGTGTGTTTGTTTACCTTTTGCGATATTTGCTTAAGTGTGTGTTTGTGTGTACTTGGTGTCTGCGTACTACCCATATGGTTTTTGTTTGATCTGTGTTCCTTATGCAACTGACACCAAATCGTCACTAACTGCCATTGCGAGGCGATCAATGATCCATCGCCAAAGATATCTGCTGTCTAAGCAGGCGTCTCCGTCTGTGTGTCTCCTAGGCTGAAGTTCACACAGAGGGATCGACAGGGGAGAAGAGAGATAGCAGCAGGGCAGAGAACGGAGCCGTTCACACCTCGCTGCCCAGTGCCGCCGCCGCCCACGGAGAGGACGCGCCTCGGGGGAGCAGTAGCCCGTCGCCACAGCCACGCCACCCGGCCGAGGACAAGGAGCGCTGGAGCCAGCAGGCAGAGGAGGGGGAGGAGCTTGAGTTCCCGCATGACCTGCTGCCCAGTACTGACCTCAGCACTGAGCTCGACCTCTGGGGCACCTCTCTGGGGTAAGGGAAAAAGAACACACACACACACACACATACACACACACACACACACACACACACACACACACACACACAACAATGGGACTGCACATGTATAAAAACACACACACACAGACACGGGTGTGAAATTGGGCATGCATGCACACGCACACGCGCAGGGACAAGTACCTACATGCTCTTTTTTCTTCTCTGTTACACTCATTTGTGTGTGTCAGCTTTGATGTTCACACCCAAAAGTTTTCCACTAGTGTGTATCTACATCTACTAATAAAACAATCAGTCAGACTAGGTGGTATTTGCATGCTCAGATGACGTTTTAACACCTTTAATTTAAGATTTAATAGGAAGAGTGCCAGAAATGAGCATGCAAAAAAGTACTAGGTGTTTGTGTACTGAACCCTGTCACTTCCCTCTTCCCTCTTCCCTCTGTTCTAAGGTTTTAAATCTTAATTACCTTTACAATCTCAAATACCATATATTAGACTTCAAGACTTGGTAATCTCAAATATGATAAAATTACATTTCAAGACCTCATCATTTCAAATATCATACTTTTTCAAATATCAGACTTCATAATCTCATTATCAGACATTAGACTTCAGGACTTCGTAATCTGACATATCATATACATTAGACTTTAAGACTTCATAATACTAAATATCATACATTAATCACCTGTTTGAATCTTAGCCTTTCCACAGTACAGTGCCCAGTCTAAGGGCTTGTCAGAGATCTCTGTCAGAGAAGGCTTGCTTTTGCTTTTATTGTTATTGTACTGTAGTAAGAAATCAAGTAAATGTCTGGGAACTATGAGTTATGTCTACCTGACCCAACATGCCTGAGTGGCGAAATCCCTGCCGTGGCATTTTGGGACGAGTCAGGCCGTCAGACAGCCTGTCTGTCAGTGGTGTGTGTGCTGTGCCTTTTGTTTTCCTGCTAAGGCACCTACTCCGTTCCATGGAAATTCTAACTAGTAGCCCCAGATGACTTAGATGTGAACATCAGGCTCAGGCTGACAGACACTGAAAAATAGATTAATAAATAAATAAAAATAAGACCACATGACATGTGATCATGGAGAAAACAATAAAATCACAAGTTTCCCTGCTTGGAAATTACAAATCCCCCAAAAAGGCTCTCACTCTGTCTGTCCGAGCTGCATCACCGTTATGACAATTTGCGATGAGACAGCGCGGCGACGTTCCCAGGGTGACTTCACCTCTTCTCAATGTCAGCCATTTGTCACTGTCAAACAGCAGCTCCATATTCATACCAATTCATTATGCTCCTACCACAGAGAGCAGGTCACAGGCAGGACAGGCTTTGATGTTGAAAGAGACATCCCTGACTTATCTGTAAGAGGAGACGAGACTGATCGCTTTAACAGATCTCAGAGGATCTTCAGTGTTTGCAAAGGACATGAGTGATTTATCATTAAGCCAAAGAGGGGGATAGGAGTAGATGGTCTGAGAGATTTTTCCCCCAGTGTGATCAGATTATGGGCTGTATTTGAACCTCACCAGACATGATCACTATGGCAACTCTGAGCTCAGTATAGTCAGTCTGTGATGTGGGAAGTCAGATAATATTTAATGTGTTCAACAGGCTTGACACTTCTGTTGTAGGGCACAGAGCCTGTTGGCTTATGGGTTGAACAGTAGTAGGGCTATACAGTAGAGGTCAAATCTGTACCATTGAGTCACCTGGGAGTGACTAGTGCTGCTTACAATGGATAGAAGATACATTTTGGTTCTTATTCCTCCATGATTGACAGATATTTCTTTTTTTGTGTGTATGTGTGTACGTGTACCTTTGCGTCTTGTGGTGCATTTTAAACACCTGTGCGTCAGGAGCAAACAGGTGAGCTCATGGGGAATGAAGAGTGAGACAGTGACACTGTCTGGCCCAGCAAACCCTCTCTTGGCTGGGCTGCAGCACTACGTGGATGTGAGCCCACCCATCCAGGGCACTGTGAAGAGGTATCAGAGAACACAGACCACCAGAGAGAGAGGGAGAGGGAGAAGGAGACTGATGTGTGGCTCGAGCACTCTGAGGCATCACATGCCCCTATGCGCACACTTTAGGGGATAGCTTAAAGGAGAACTCTGGCATATTTAACCTATACTTCTGTTGTTAGAGGGCCATAGAGATTCATTCTGAAATGAGCGAGCTAGCCTGTTAATATTGTAAGGAGCACACATGGGCAAAATTAAGCTTTTATTGTGATATATACTCTATATGTGTGTATGTATATGCATATATATAATCTGTCCCAAATGTTTTGTAGGTCCTTACAACATTAGCAGGCTAGCTTGCTTATTTTTGAATGGTTTTTCATAATTTTTGTACTGAATGAAAGTGCACGACAACACTCTCACAACACCACTATAGGTAGAATGTGGAGGAGTTCTCCTCACAGTCCTCTCACACAGCATGCAATGGACCCATTAGCTATGTTTTGTTTTTATTTCGTCAATGTTTCTTTGTTCTTTCTTGTTGTCAAAATTGTCCTGCAGTTTGGTAATGAACATTACATACATCACGGTGATCGTGGTGGCCACACATCTCTCTCCTTCTTTTTCTCTTTGTGTTCAGGATGCATTGAGTGCAATGATTTGCAGTGGTTTGTGAGTAAGGACACCATGATGTGTACCTTATAGTGTGCTGTCTAGAGTAATGGTTTGACTGCTCTCCGTCGTCTGAAGTATGTTTGCTTTCAGGCTGCTTCTGTGATTTTGCTGATGATTGTTGACCTGGCTGCAGTCTCTAACATCCATGCCTGACTTGCTGAGTGGCTTTTGCAGTGTGTTTAACTTGACTTTGGTCCGCATGCCAGAGCAGACTAAAATGGCGACCTGTTGTGCGCTGTATTTACTTGTCTTGAAAATCAATAAAGCAACATGGAGGGCCTGTTTGTGAGATTTGCATTGTGACTCAGCAGCAATGACTCTGCACCTGTCTCTGAGAGGACCGTTGATTCACCCATTAACTGAGTTTTAGTGTGTGTGTGTGCGTGCGTGTGAGAGAGAGAGAGTAGCAAGTAGCATAGGTAACGTAAAAAAAAAAAAAAAAGTTGTTGATCACCATGGCAGCCAGCGTAAACGAAGGACTATGGAAACAGACAGGGCCTGTCTGCCCACCCGTCTGCTGGCTTAGTGTTTGGCTTGTAATGCTGTAACTCTCCTCCGCTTTAGAAACTAGTGTTACGTCCACCTCAGACCAGAGAGTTTAATGGCTGTTGTGGTTAATGGAACGGTGCCCACAAAAGCAGGAGGTTTAGATGAGCAAGGTCAGGAAGTTTCAAAGCCGTTTTCATGATACCAGTGCAAACAAAGTGGGAGTGTATAGCCCAGGTGTTTGATCCAGGGGATTCCCCATGTGGATTGCAGATGTTGTATATTTG
This sequence comes from Tenualosa ilisha, assembly GCA_015244755.2. Lineage (NCBI taxonomy): Eukaryota > Metazoa > Chordata > Actinopteri > Clupeiformes > Clupeidae > Tenualosa > Tenualosa ilisha. The sequence continues at coordinate 708,669 of PYXC01002282.1, read as the reverse complement.
TGTGTGTGTGTGTGTGTGTGTGCTGTATATTTTTGCAGTGTATTTTTGGTATGTTGATAAATGTATATACCCTCGGTACACACCCTTTGGATTCTCAAAATTAAGTATTAAGTTTACAGTGGCAAGAGAAATGACACAATAGAGTGTTGCAGTTCGAGAAGATAGCCCATAAGTGGAGAGAGAGAGAGAGAGAGAGAGATCAATTTAAGAATGTCGAAAGCAAGAAAAATTGAGATATTGAGAAAGAGTTGCAAAGTGAAGAAAGAGGTTTGGTGTGCCAGAGGCCTGTGGTGCAGTGGGGACCTGCTGAGTCTGTGTTCTTTGGAGGTGTGTGTATGTGTGTGTGTGTATGTATGTGTGTGTGTGTATGCCAAGAGGCCTTGGTCTGCCCATATCCTGGCAAACAGGCTGCAGTAAGGGCTGAACCCTGCCCCCCTCTCTCCTTTCTTTCTCTTTCTCTCTCTCTTCCTGTTTTTTCCCTCTTCTTTCCTCTGTTCGCTCTCTATTGCTCTCCTCTCCCCTTCTCTATACATCCCTCTCTCATTTCCAACAGTTCCATTTCTCTCTCTCTCTCTTTATCTCTCTCTCTTTCCTGCAGTTGCTCTAGTATATCATTAAAGCCATTTAAACTGTTCCTCTCTGAGAAAAACAGACCGACAGAAAAAAAAAATAAAACAGAGTGAGTTCCAGTCTTTCATGTGTGCAGGGATCAGTTAAGGATTTAGACCGGCGGGTACGGGTGTGGTTTGGCTTGGTGTGCTTGTCGTCAGGGTAGAGGTTGTGTTGCGAAGGAGCTCTGAACGACAGGTCACATGGACAACATATCGTCCAATTAGAGACCTGCTTGGGTAATGATTTTTTAACTGTGTTTCCATTTGTGGTTGGGCATGAATTATGCCCTTGGCTTAGGAGTGACAGACAAATATGTAGTAGGTAAATCTGTGTTGTCACAAAATGGAGGCCTGTTGTACACTGTATTTAATTGTCTTGAAAACCAATAAAGCAACATGGAGGCCCTGCTTGTTAGATTTTCATTGTGACTCAGCAGATATGATTCTGCACCTGTCTCTGAGAGCACAGTTGATTCTCCCATTAACTGAGCTTTAGTGTGTGTGTGTGTGTGTGAGAGAGAGAGAGAGAGAGTGAGAGCTGTTTGTGTGCCTAAGACAGCTGAATGGCCAATCTGTGAGTCTAGATTTCCCATTAGGGTTAGTGATGGATGGGGGAAGCATTGACCCTGATCCCAGTAACATCTGTGCATCTAAGACTGAGCATTTCATGGGCATGGGTCTGTGTGTGAGAGAGAGAGAATGTAGTACTGTAGAGAGAGAGTGTGTACTGCATATTTGTGATGAGTTTGTATACTGAAAAACAGAAAGAGGGAAGAATAGGCTGTGCAATGAAATCTCTGCTTTTGTTGCTGCTCAAGTGTGTGTGTGTCTGTGTCTGTCTGTGTGTGTGTGTGTGGACACTGTGGTCTGGCCCTTACCTGTGATGAAGGTGAGTTTGCTGTGGTGCTGTGATGCTGTGATGCAACATGTGTGAAACTGCAATGGAGTGTGCCTGCATGACGCTCTTGCCCTACTCTCAGAGTTTTCCAGCAGTAAGAGTTTGCGGTGGATTGCTGTGTAGTGTTTCTGCATGAGGCTCTCTTGCCCCATCTTCACAGTAGGGGGGTGGCAATAGAGTGACTCTGCATGAGGCGATATTGCCCTGTCTTCACAGTGTGGGGGGAGGCAGGGCAGTTTCAAATTGCAGTGTGTGTGGGTACACTATTGACCATCAGCCTCAGCCTGATGCCAACTCTTGTCCCCAACGACCTCTCTCGGTTCTGCTCTGTCCTGTATCAGAAGCCCAGAGGGTGACCCACTTCTTAGCAGCAGCCCCCCGCCCCAGACCCAGACCCACTCCCCTCCTCCTCCTTCGCCTCCAGAGCAACAGCAGTCTGCCCCGCCCCTATCCTCGTCCGAGCAAATCAACTTGGAGCTCCAAGCCGCCTTCCAGGAATGCGAGCAGCAAATGGCCTCGCTCAGAATGTCCTGCCAAATAGACGCAGCAGGGCCCGGCCAGGCCGCTGGCAGGTATCCGCCATCTGAGGCCTCGACTAAAAAGGAAGTGAAGAAAAGGAGAAAGAAGAAGAAAGGTGCGAGTCAGAGGGTGGCAGCGGCCCAGCCGGAGCCTGAGGCTGATCTCCAAGGTAACAGTGGAACTCAGTCAAGCAGCGGAGCCACTGGGCAGGAGGGGCTAGTCAATTTCAGTTTCAAAAGCTACATTTTAGGCAATAATAATGGTGTTGAACAGGACAAAGGGCCTAATGATTCAAAGGTGACTGAAGCCACACTAAAACAAGGGGCAGCCTGTCTGACAGGGACTGAGATAGGATCAGAGGCTGATACAAATACAGTATTCAAACAAGAACAAACAGATATTTGTTTACTGACAGAGGCCCAAGTACATTCTGATAGCGATGCATCAGAGAGAATGCAAACTCACGATTCAAAATTTCCTGCTAAAACAGATGGACCTTTGGCAACATTAGAGGAAAAAGAGTCTTTGCAGAGAAATGTAGGCAGTGAAGCCTGTACAGGGTTTACCCCAGAGTGTATGCCAGCAGAAATCAGCGTTTCCCAGAACACAAAGACTGAGAAAGGGGCAGATTCAGTTAAGGGTCCAGAGACAGATGAAACACCAGCAGAGAGTAAGCTGTCAAATCAGCCCTCAGAAAGAGCCCTGTTCTCAGGGACAGCACCAGAGACAGCCTCCCCCGCCGACTCAGCACCATGTTTAGACACACGTGTCGATGATCAGACGCACTCACAGACTGAGACGCAGACACAGCATGCACCGACACAGACACGCAACGATCAGACAAAAGATAACAAATTGCCCAGAGTGCTCACGCCGTCCTCCAGGGCAACGGGGTCAGATTTAGATGAACAGCTGAGTCCCAAGAGGGAGGGAGACATCTGCCCCCCATCCCCAACAACATCCACAACCACAGAGGCTCATCTTACTCTCTCTGAGAGTTCACCTGCCCCCTCATTGGTCCCTGCGCCTGGTCAGAAGCTGCCAGCTGACCACAGCCAGACAGATGGGTCTCACGCACGCATATTAGAGCCGGAAGCCCCACCCTGCCTCAACCAGTCAATAGCAGGGGTGGAAGATAACAATGCTGTAGGTACATCTGCCACCGAGGCTGTGGCGATTGATCAGAGCTGCCCCCAGGCTGCCAATGAATGTGACACTCCTGAGGGATCATGGCCATTGACATGTCCGACAAATCAGAGCACCACCACACTTCCTGTAAAATCGGAAAATGAGTCAGACACCCATGAGGGAAAAACAGACAGGCAGTGTCAGGGTGAAGCACTTCAGAAAGACCAGTGTAAAGCATTTGCACTGAATCAGGAAAGAATAGGATCGAATATACAAGGGCAAACACTCACCAAAGATGAAGCACCTTTAACTCACCCACAAGAAGCACTCAGTGATAACCAGGCGGAAAGCCGTTCTATCATCCCACCCGACCAGCTGAAAGTAGAGCAGGGGAAAAAAGAGACTCTGATTAAAGAGCAAACGCTCTCTCTGGACCAGCAACCCCTCCTCCCGGTCCAGTCCACTGTGGGAGAGGAGGAGAAGGAGGATAAGAGCGCCCTTGAAGATGTTCCTGTGCGGGCTGCTGCTGATTCCGCCGTGTTGCCACTGACAACACCCACGATGCCAGAAATGATAGAAAGTAAGGGAGAGCGAAGAGAGAAAGCAAGAGGCGATCTGAGCAAAACAGAGGCAACCCTGAAAGCAGTGCTGGATGCAGAGACAGCAGTCGGAGCTTTGTTGTGCGAGCCTCTGATTCCGACAAAAGAAAGGGAGGAGAGTGAAAGCCTCCCTGCCAAGCAGCAGGAGCCCTCGTTAATCTACCCCCAGATTAATTGCTTACCTGCATTGAGAGTGGAAGAGAAGGAAACTGCTCTTGGCACTGCCTGTTCCAGCAGCAGCAGCAGCATTAGCTGTGGGAGTAGTAATAAAAGCGGTGGCGGTAGCGGCGAAATGCCACAGAACTCAGTGGAGAGTGAGGAGAAGGGAGGGGGACAGCTAACAAACAGCTCCCCAGGGACAGATGCTCTCTCAGCAGCTGAGGAAAGAGAGACCAAATCTCTCCCGACAGATGACCAGATTCTGATCAGCACCAGCAGTGGTCCTCCAGGGCTTCAAAAAGGACTCGCCAGCCAGGAAGATAGTACTGGAAGATTGGAGAGAGAGGGAGAGAGGGAGGGAGAGAGAGTGACAAAAAAGCAGCAGGAGGAGGAGGAGGAGGAGAGGAGGGAGCAGAGAGGAGGTGGAGCACAGACTTCACATAGACAGCCAGCAGCAGGTCCGTCCAGTGGGGTATCACTGACGACGACAAAGGCAGAGACAGAGACTGAGACGTGTCCGCTCCGCAACACTGCCATAGAGCCACAGGCTGAATCAACGCACCACCACCATCAAAGCAGCGGTGAGCTCATCGCTCTCATCTCTGCCGACCAAGACTCTCTTCCTACTCTGGCAGCCGGTGGCGCAGGCAGCTCGGACTCCACCAATCACTCTCTCCCTCCCCTGGCTCAAACAAACTCTGCCGATTTGCAGAAAAAAGAAGGCGAGGGTGAGAGAGAGGCTGAGCTGAATCGGTGCCTGAATACAACAGCAGAAAAGGAGGGGGCATTCAGTGCTGCTTTGCCACCCACAGAGGAGGCTGCAACACAGAGGGCTTCTTCAGTCGGTGCCAGCCAGCAACAGGTAGATCAGTCTCGGAACCCGGCGCTGCCTGAAGCAGAGAGCTCACAACCTCCCAAGAGCACAACGTCAATAGCGCCACAGTCCGGTGAGGCTCAGGAAAGCATGTGGGAGGCTATTGGCAGCTACAGCAGTGTAGGGAACATATTGAAAGCAAAAGATGAGAGACGCTTGCCAGTTATGGCCATCGACATGAACGATTCTCCGGCCGTCTGTGCTTCCCTCCCTCCACTGACAGTGCACGAGAGCTTACACCACCCTGTGACAGAAACCGCCTTCGGCTTGAGGGACTACTTTGGGGTGAAGAAGCCCGAGACGCCTCCACAGCCCCCACAAACTGCAGGTGAGAGTCCCAGGGAGCAAAAGGAACCCCAACTAGACAGCCACGCAGAAGAAGAGCCTGGAGCTGCAGAGAAAGATAAACAGCCTGGGGGTAAAACAGAAGATGCTAGTCTTACTGAACCCAGCCAGGAGTCAGGCAAGCAGGCAGCAGAGTCAGCTTCCTCTGCTGAAAAGCCTGGAGAGGCACCGGATGCAGCCTTGCCTGCTTTTAAGGACAAAGGAAGTCAGGAAGTGTGCGTCGATGTTTCACTCAAAGCCAAAAGTCAAAACGCTGACTCCTCCAAGGATAGTGCTGATGAAGGTCAGAGGTCGGAGGTCAAAGGGATCAAGGGTGACCCTATAGCTTTTGCGAAACACAGCATTAGCCAAGGTGATACAGCATGCCAAGACAGAAGAGAAGGCAAATATGAAGGTGAAGGTGATTCTGTATGTTTAATTAATAGGACTGTGCAGAGAGAGGAAACTGAGAAAGCAGCTGATACTGTTTTATTGGTAAATGATCATGTTGTAGGAGAAGTCTGCCAAAATGCAAAAGACGCTATGGGCTTAGTGAATGCTTATGATAAGAAAGAAGTCCTTGAAGACAGAACACATGCCGTTGACATAGAAAGTCTGATTAGTCAAAATGAAGAAAGCCATCAAAAAGTAGATAATGAGAGTTTGATTAAGGGTAAACTGGCAGAAAATGACATCAAAACTGTATGTGCTGATGCTGAAAGCCTGGTGGAGCTTCAGAAGAAAGATTTGAAACAGAAGGGTGTTTCTGGTAGTTTGGCCAGCAATCAGTTAAACCAGAATCCAGTCTCAGAGTCATCAACAGTGGTGCCAGAGGAAACAGCCTTGGCTCAATCAAAGTCTGCTAAGTGTGATTTACAGTCTGTCTCTGTTGCTGTTGATCCCACCATAGAAAGTACTTCGACAAGTGATGCCCTCAGAATTTCACCAGATGCTCCCATGGCTCTGCCAGTAGAGGTGACTCCTGACAAACCACCTGTGTCCTCAGACAAATTGGAGACAACGGTCATTATCACTGATGAGATAGATCCAATAAAGCCAGGCAGTGCAGTCAGCCAGCCTATGCTAAAATCTGTCCCTCTGCCCCAAACTGAACCAACCCAAGGGACTGTTAGGGGAACTGTGCAGAATCTTTCCCAGTCCTCTGCAGACTCCTCTCTCATGGCTGCTGTGGAGAATGAGCCAGCTTCTGTGCCTACCATTGTTCTGAAGCCTCCAGGCCCCATGCTGAGTCACCGGGAGGTTGTAAACGAGTGTGATATCACAAGCAGCAGGAAGGAGGAGGAGGAGGAGGGGAGTGGGGGACCACTACTCAGCTCCACTGCATCTAATGGCCCATCACACACTGGGGAGACGCAGGATGTAGCTCCAATGACGCACAGCATTATGAGTGCGGATCCAGCCGACAGGAGTGCCAAGGATTATGACTTGGCACAAAGACTGGGGGAAAAGGAGCAAATCGCTGCTGATGCTCTTTTTCCACCTGTGAATTATGTATCAGAAGAGAGAGATTCTCACACTGCAACGCTTGTCTTATCCAGCAGTAACGCTGAGGAGATAAGCCGGTGTGACAGTTTGTCAGGGGGCAGTGGCGTGTGTGACACAGGAAGTCAGCGGTCAGAAGTCACTAGTAAGAACGTGTCTCTGCCTAATACCAGTCCAACTGAAGACTCAGCCACTGCACTTACTCAGCCCACACTTCCTGACAACAGTCACGCTGAAAACTCACTTACTGTATCCACAGGGAGCATACCACAGGTCAGTGGCCCAGACACAAAACCTGACAGCGCAGAGAAAGCACTTGAAGATGAACAGGCCTCTCTGGCAAAAGTAAGCATTTCAGAGAACTCATCTGATGGCAAATTACTTAAGACTGCTTCGTCTGTTTCTTTAGACAGCGCCATTACAGAGAGCCAGGTAAAAGAACTGGTTGATATTAAAGGCCAAGCTGACCAGTCTAATAAGGGTGACCTCATCGATAGCAGTCATAGCATCAGCACTAAGCAACCAACTGGTGTGGCCTCCAGCATCAACAAAGAAACTGGAAAAATAGTGACACAGCAAGAGAAAGGAGACCAGGAGGAAAACCTGCAGAGCCATATGGGAGAGGAAACACCACAAACACAAAGACTCATAGTGGAGCAGGGTCAAAGGGTTCAGTCTGAACACAAGCAGGAGGAGTGTGAGAATAAACAAACATGGACCGCGGTGAGTGATTTTGAAGGAAAACTGTTAAATTCAGCCCAGCAGCTGGGAGACGCACAGGAGAAAACTAACATGCTGGAAAATCAACAAGAGATTGATACAAATGAAGGAGAAGGTAGAGTTAAAACGCAAATCCAGAAACAAGGGGAAATGCTTCAAAGTTTTGAGAGTGACAGAAATGTAAACACTGAAGAGGAACGACGAGACTTGCTGACTCCAGACAAAGGGGAAGAAAACAAACAGCCGTCTGACAACAGTGCTGCGCAGGCAGACTCCGACTCGGCTGAGGGTGCAGTCAGCCGGAGCGGAGACTTAAACAAGTCTGCTCATCCGTCTTCAGATCAGAGCCTCTCCTCCTCAGAGTCACCCGAAGCGATTAGCTCAGACAAAGCTCCAAGTGAAGCTGACTCGGCACGAGTGTCACGGAGCGATGCTCAGCCCCAAGTACAACAGGAGGAGAGGCAGCAGCAGCAGCAGGAGGATCAACCGAAGCAGCCAGAGCTTCAGAGTAGCAGCCCAGCAGGAGTGTCAAGTGGTGGCCCAGTGGAGTGTGAAAGTGTGTGTCCTGCACTGGGTGACTTCCAAGCTTCAACGCAGCAACTTGGAGAAACATCAGGGCCTGAGAGCAGCAGGGACTGTGAGAAACACTCGAAAGAGCTGCTAAAACAGATTGAGGCCGGGGAAGAGGAATGTGTAGGGCCACAGGAAGGAGGTGTAGGAGGGCTGCCACCAACTCTGGCCCTCCCTGTGTCCACATGCGCAGTCAACAGCGATCTCTCATCTCACATGGGTGGCTCTGGTGATGTCAAAGCAGACGAGACAGAGGAAGGTCAGAAGTTAAAGGTCACAGCAACATTTAATGGGAGTCAAGAGGTCAAGCCAGAGTGGCGAGAAAACACTGCTGTCTCTGTGTCACTAGAAGGTGACTGTGAACCTGCAGTGGGTGCTGATTCATCCCAGTCGGACGAGAGAAAGAGTGAGAACACACACATACCTTACCCGAATAAGGCTACGGTGTTGTCTGTGAGAGACGCCAGCTCTCCCGACGTAAACACCGGTGCTGCTCAAAATGAGTCACAGCTTCAAACAGAGGAGCAACAGCTATTCATTCAAGACACCCACAGCCATGGCAACAGCAAAAGCCACGTCAATCAGGCCTCTGACACAACACAAGAGGCCTCTGTTCCCATAACCTTTGAACCTGAGCTGCAGGAAGTGGCTCCTACCCGACTCCCCACTGACCCTTGTTCTGTCTCCCCGAGTGAGGCTCCCCAGCACCCAGGCAAAGCCGAGAGTGCTCTCACTGAGGGAACCGACACAAACACAGAAAGCTCAGTTAAAGAGAAGGCCACAGCAGACCTTCAGGCCTGTCACACAGAACCTCCAGTAGCGTCAGCAGCTTCCGTGCAGCAGAACGAAAGTGTTACAGCAAATCTGGAGCAGCGGGGGGTGGAGGACGCGTCAATCCCTCCACCCCAGACAGCAGACGCGGGGGACCTGATGGAAAACACAGCTGCTAGCTCCGCACAGAAGCTCCCCAAAGCACAGAGCGACAGCCCGAGCCCCAACATCAAACAGCAAGCCAGTGCCAAGGAGGCCGAGGATGCTAGGAATAGCACTCCAAAGGCCAGCGAGAGCAGGAAGGAAGAGATGGAGCAGAGGCACCAGGAGGATGGCGATAAGCCGGACGAAAACAGGAAACTAACCGAAAACGCTCTCGCCAGTGACACAGTGTCGTCCAGTCATGAGGACATTCCCTCACAAGATGACAGGCAGAGAGGGCCCCCTGTTTATCATCTCACTGAGACAGTGGAGGAAAGAGCCGGACCGTCTGTGAAACTAGAGGATGCTGTGTCATGCCAAACAGTCACAGGTGATGGCGGTCAGGTGAAGAGGAATCTGGCCACAGATGTCTCTCCTGCTCCAAAGGCCATTCTTGAAATCCCAGACATGAATCAGGCAGTTTTGTTGGCGACTGGTACCCCAGGAAGCTCCGTCACTGCAGTAAATTCTGACTCCAAGTCTGAGCTGAATCAAGGACCCTCAAAATCCTTCATTGAAATGCTACGTGAATGTGCTCTGTCCGCTGAATCCCAAGGTGCAGTGCCAAATTCCAGCGATAGCAAAACCAAAACCTCAAGTGACGACACAAATTCTGCCCCTGCTGTCAAAGATGTGAATGTAAACAGTGGTTTTAATAGCATAGACACATCTGCTGTGGCTCCAGTCTCAGCTCCAGAGCTGAGGGTTGTGGTGGGAGGTCCTGGGCTGGAGAGCCAGAGAGCCGTGGAGCCGCGTGGTGGCACAGACTGGCTGCAGGCGCTCAGAGACGCCGCATTCCAGCAATCACAGGCAGACCAGGACCACACAACAGCAGCAAGCAAGAAAAGCACTGCAAGCAGGTACCCACGCACACCAAGTTTGTGTGTGTGTGAGTGTTTGTGTATACATGAGGGAGAGTGTTGGTGTGAATGTGTGTTTGTCTGTGGGAGTGGGAATGAGTGGGTGTGGGTTTGAGTGGTGAGGCTTACAGATGAGTGTGGTGCATCTGATCCATGAAGCTGTTTAAAGAATCGCTGTTTATTGGAGCTGAGGCCCTGGGCGTAAAAACGAGCAGATTCACGTTCCCACACAGCAGCAAAAAATAGCTCCAGAGATCAAAACCCCAAATGCTTTCCATGTTTTGCTATCCGGTTTACCATATCAAGGAAATGCTCTTTACATTAAGCGTTACTGAACTACTCTCAACAGTGCGATGGCATTAAAAGGTCATGTTGCCTACTCACAGATGATTCACTATGCCTGGTGAACACAGTGAACACAAACCTCTCAGAAGCAGTGTGCAGCAGCTCTGTGTGCACAACAGCAACCCAGAGTAGAGCACATTTCTACATGGTACAGCATGCTTTTCCTTATTGCTTTAGATATCTGCAAACAGATATTTGAACTCACTTACACCTAGAAATCCAGCACTAAAAATATATAGGCAAATGCCAAATATATAGGAAGAAGTTTGTCCCAAGCCTGTTTTGACAGGGAATAACAAAACAAAGTGATAGCCAATCTTGCAAACTCCACCTGAGCATTTTCAGCAACATCAGCTGAGTTGTCTGGGCTTGAGCATTGTTTGCTCACCACACCCAAATAGCAAACACACACGCACACACACAGATGCACACACACATGCTCTCGCCTATCGAATGTTTAGCTGGGTGACACATTGCTTGAAGAATTCAATTGGTAGTACATTAATTCCAGGCATGGTTATCTGACGTATGTTCAGAGTAATTATATCAGCACAAAATGTGAAAGTCTGAATATGAATGAGGCCCACAAACACAGACCAGATGACCATTACGTTTGAATGGAAATTGAGTGGAATGAGACCCACTGCAAACTATTATATCTGTGAGGGTGACATCAAGTCTGACATCAACTTGTGCCCCATCAGGATTTGAATGGGCCTATTATTCTGAACACACAAGCATCTGCACACACAGATACACACACACACACACAGGGTGCTCTTCTGTCTGGGGACAGCAGAGCTTGATGCTAGTTTCACACATACCAGCAGCAGGGAAATATAAATGGTTAGTCAGCCTTACATAACCTACAGTTGATCATTTTGAGCAAGTATCCGTCACTATCCAGGATCTTATCAGATGATGCATTAGATGATAATTAGTTGCACTGTAGTGATAATGTAATAACACCCTGTTTGTTCCCTCCCTTCTTCCGTGTGTGTCTCTCCCTCTCTCTCAAACCTGTTGACCTGGCAGACCAGTTCCGGCCCTCGACTCTCCTCAAGGTGAACTAGAGTTCTGCACTCCAACTGAAGAGCTCAGCCCTCCTGTGGTAGAGCAAGCAGAAGAAGCCCGTTCAAATTCCAGGTGAGTCGAGCGCTTCTAGAATAGAATAGAAACATTATAGAAACATTCTATTACTTTCACTCCAGTGCTGTAGTCTAGTTTGCTGTAGTGGGTATACTGTCTGTGCTGGGTCGCCTGAGGCACTGCCACAGCTACTACTATTACAGTGTTGTCAGTATTGCAGCTTATGTTTTACTGGACATACGCAAACTCAAGAACTTTCTAAGTGGTTACACGATGTATACCTGCTTATCACGTCAACTACAGCCCTGTTTCTCTCCTAATGGTGTTACTAAAATATACATCATGCATGCGTAGGGCCATGTACTACGTGAAACCTTCGAGTTTGAAAGTCTTGAATTTTCTAACTCTGATGTGTTATCTAATTTGACATCACCCTCACTCATTCTTTTTGACCTAGAAGAAACTCAGCCAGGGATATAACTGTCATTTCCAAAAAGGACGAATAGAGACATTGCTTGTGTTAATGGTAAACGACAAATTGCAGAGGATACAGCCTCGGTTCAGTGAACTACCAATGGTGAGGTGTTACTGCTACCACTCTATGCCCTTCAGGCAAAATTAACAGTATGAAATGTGTCTTGTACTCAATGTGTCATTTCATTACTGGTAGGGAAAAAATACAGTATATCTGAAAGTTCATTTAAGCTTAAAGATTTTTTTCAGTACTGACAGGCAGAATCTCACCACTCTCCAGATGGTGCAAGACATTTGCGCGCGCACACACACACACACACACACACACACACACACATTCACACACATTCACAAAGGAGATTGGATTAAAATAATATCTTGTTTCTAATCCCTGCTTTGCAAACATCTGGATGTCACATGTGGACCATCGTGGAGGAATGTAAAGAGAATGCTATATGCTTGCCTGGACTAGATTAACATGTAGGGTCTTGAGGATAACTCAGTAGAGTCATGACAGTAAGTGGTCGTCCAGGGATACCAGCCAGACAGTTTTATCCTGTAAGGGATGGGGCAGCACAGTCTGTTCCAAATGAAAAGTTTTACATAAGTGTCCAGTCTGAGAGATGTTCTTCGAGTTCATGGTGCTCATTATATCTTCAGCATTAGGAAGAGATGAGTGGAAAAGCCTCTAAGCTCAGTCTTTAGGCATCTCACCTGGAGTCATTAGGACATAGTTCTCCCTTGACTGTCAGTTGTCATGATCTTCTCCACAAGTGCATTAGTCTGTATTAATCAGGCATCATTTGAGCATTTTGAATTTGTTTTGTCTTTGACGTTCTTTATTTTTAATTCTTGGTACCATCATACTTTCCCCACTCCTCTCTCTCTCTCTCTTCCTGTCTGTCTTTCTCTTGCTCCTTCTTTCACTCTGTCCATCTCTCTCTCTCTCCCTCCCACTTCCTCTGTCTCTCTCCATATTGGTCTTTAGTGTCTTATTATCTGTCTGACTTTCACTCTCTGTTATAGTCTAGTCTGTCTCTCTGCCTGTCTGTTTCTCTCTCTCTCTCTCACTCTCTCACTCTCTCCCTCCCTCAGTTTCTTTCTCTCTATATCTGTTTCTTTGTCTCTCTCACTCCCACATGCCATTGGAGCACTTGGTGCTTGTCAATCATGAGGCTTGTTCCACTGCACACTTCACTGGAGACAGTTTGGGGTGGTGGTGAGGGTGTTAGGAGTGTGTGTGTGGTGTGTGTATAGAGAGAGAGAAAGGAAGTGAGTGTGTGTGTGTGCGTGTGTGTTTGTGTGTGTGTGTTTGTGTGTAAAATATAGACTGAGGATGATAAGTGAAGAGCAGATAGACTGTAGAGAATTCCTTTCTAAATTGTCCTGCGCATATGTGTGTCAGGTTAAGTATATTTTTAGGAAGCATGTGTGTGCTCCTGGTTATACCCACAGCTGGAGGCTATCGTCTCTGTCAACCTCTCGCTGTCTCCCGTATCGGAAGGGACCCTGTGGAATGTCTGACTGCGCGTGTGTGTCCACATGCCTGTGTGTGTGTGTGTGTGTGATTGCTGTTCACACCAACGCCCTCACATGAGTTCATTCCGAGAGGCCTGTCAATCCAGAACAAAAGCTATAATACTGTCGCACTTAGGCTGAGAATTTAATACCATGTCTGTGTGTGTGTGTGTGACAGACAGAGGGAGAGAGACAGAGAGAGAAAGTTACAAAGTGGCCGAGACAGAGACAGGCAGAGAGAGAGTGTGTGAGAGGCAGAGGGTCAGGAAGGGAGGGAGTCTGTCTGTGTGTGTGTGTATGTGAGAGAGAGAGAGAGAGAGAGGGAGAACAGGGCTGTGAAGTGGCGTGTCTGTGGTATTTTGAGTACGTCGTCCAGAGAGAATGGCCAAACACGTCTTGCTCCCCTCTGCCTTCTCTCCTGCGCCGGTCACAGACTACAGACATCGGGTGAGTTGTGTAAAGCTGTGTGTCTTACTACTCTATGGCCCTTTATGGTGCCGCTAGGCTAACTGGTTAGCACACAGATATAGTGGATGCTTAGGAACTGTCAGTTAACATCTTGACACAACAGCTTGAAGAGACAGAAAGAAGAGTGAAAGAGGAGAGAGAAAAGAAGGAGAGAAGCAGAAAGAGTAGACTTTATGAAATGATGGAAGGAAGTAGAGAAGGAGGAGAAAAGATGAGTGCAGTGGGGCGTGTGAAAAAAAATACTGAGTTTCAAGCAGTTGGGCTTGAAGGGAAAATGATAGGGTAGTTAGTGTGCAGTTCATCACGTTCTCTCTCTCTTCCTCCTCCTCCTCCTTGTCTTGAGGTGAGGTGAAGTTTTGACACCTGACAGCGAGCATGATTGAGTTCAGACAGACAAATGCACATCTCCATGGAGAGGAGTGGGAGGATCGTCCTGGCTTTGACGTGGCAGAGTGTGTGTGTGTGTGCGTGTGTGCGTGTGTGCATGCCTTGTGTGTCCTCATCTGTAGGCACGCTCATGCCTGTGCGCTACTGAATGAGCTGTGTCACGACTCCCTCACTTAAAGCACACATCTGGAGAGCACGCTATGTGCTGCGTGTCTGAACCTATCCACCTGCCCACATTCACTTTTACTGCCCACATACTTTTACTTTCCTCAGTTCTGTCTCTAAGCAGTGAGCTGGGTTTTCTGACAGCAGCCTATTTTAACAGGATATCTTGTGTTCCATTGACTTTGTAAATGGTCAGTTTTTTTACCATTTTGGAGTTGTTTACTGTAGTAACTAGGAATACAGCTGTGTTTAATGAATAATGAACTAATAATAACTAATAATTAACTGAATAACTTTACTGAATAATAACTGAAAGTGATACACAGTTTTAGTATTTTAACCTTTACACAAAGGTTTGTGTGTGTGTCTCATAAATGGATTGGAATCTGACACTGAAGTATTTGTGGTTGTCCATGTTCAGAATTGTCTGATAAGTGATACACGTTTGATTTTGCTGTTTTGTGTGTGCGTGTGTGTGTGTGTGTGTGTGTGTGTGTGTGTGTGTGTGTGTCATGGTCCAGCATCTACATGGATAGTTACCTACCATTACATGTTGAGTCTAGAGGAATATGCAACAACAAAGGTTGAGAAAATGAACTCATGTTGACTTTACCGATGGAAACTTCCTTTGGCTTCACATTTTGACTCTGGATGCAAATAGTTTGTAAAGTCCTTCTATTGCATCTTCTTAACATAATGAGGATGTGTTTCCTTAGTATCCACAGTGTACTGCCTTAGAAATGTCAGTTTCAGCTGTTTGGGTGTCATGGCAGCTGTAAAGGAGCTTATTGCTCCAGAAAGTTAAGTTGAATTCCATGAAGGTCACACTGACAAGTGTTTCTGCGGTTGGCCACAGCTGCAGTGAAAGAGAAATGTAATCCAGCTCTATAATTGTGATAATGGCAGCACACATTTTTGCTGAAATGACCCGATTTCCTCAATCAGTGTGCGCTTTGGAGCATTGCAGTGTGTGCGTTTCTATTTATTTTCTAGTCTAAACCATTTAACTCACTGAAAATACTTCCTTTCTGGTACCTTGTCAACATGTCAGTTACAATGGCATATTGATGCATGTATCACAGTCCAAATTTCTGTTATATTCTGCTAAACCTACGATGACATTGAAAAGTACATGAATACCATTTAATGTGACTCATCACATGTTGCTTTCAGGCCTTTAAAAGACATGGTTGGCACGGAAACTGAATGCTGAGTGAGTGTGTTGAACAAAAGTTGCCATGGCAATTGATGATAGGGGTTTTGGATTAGGCTGCCGTTAACAAAGCTGTTTATTACAAACACAGTAGGAAAATCAGCCAAATGTTTCATTGAACAATTTTATTACATTTTTTCAACATTTGACTGGAAATGGTTATTCAGCAGTCTGTACTTAAAAAAAAGGAATTAGAACATGCCTCATTTCTTGTTCTCAGCTGAACCGCAGCTTAATTAGCCTCTAATGTTCAGTCATTTAGAGTTGCGGGGAATGTGCTCTGGATGTGTGAGAGGTTGAAGTGTGAAGCCTTGCACACCAGAGGCATTGTTGTTTATGTTTATAAGCTACTTAAATGCCAAATCTTTTGGCTGTATTTCTTTATTTTGTAGTCTGTTAACTATTAAACGCTGTTTGGGTTGACTGATCCATTTGCATTCATGTCGTTAGTCAGGGTATTTGTGTGTCTCTCTCTCTCTCTCCCCCTGTTTCTCTCTGAGAGTGTGTCTGAATGCATTAATGAGCTTGTGTTTTGTTTCTCTATTATAATTGTGTCTGGTCCATGACAGGGTAAGAGGGGCAAGAGGTGCTTTTGTTCATCAGACTGGCTATGGCTGCCATTGCTTTCTCCTTGTAAAGCCTTGTTTTACTGGTCCAGAATGGACAGCTCCAGATGTGAGCCCCCCCCTCGTACCAACATAACATCATCTCCAGAGCAGGATAAAGGACCACTTGTACCTGACCGCTCACAATGACATCATGGCACAATGAGTGTGTGTGTGTGTGTGTGTGTGTGTATGCGTGTGTGTATGTGTGTGTGTTTGTGACTGCCTCTCTCTACACTCACTCCCCCCTAACTGCATCTGGCCCTGATTTTCCCTTCTTTCTTTCTTATTCTCCCTCTCTCTCATACAACCCTCCTTCTCCATCCTCACTCTTACCTTTTGCACTGCTGTTTATATCCCACTCTTTCCCAGGCCTACTCTGCCTTTAACCCCCTTCATCCCTTCTTCCCTTCTTCCTTCCTCTCTGCGCCATCTCTCTCTCCCTCTTGTCTTTACAGCACTATGGTTACAGTCTGTGGTAAGCGGTCAAGCTGTTATTATTGTCTGGCCATAGTGTTTGGGGGAGGTCTTTTTCTACGGTCCCATTGTGTTCTGGGAAAAGGCAGGGACTGCAGATGCATTACAGTAGCCAAAAGTTGGGCTTCTTAGTGACATCTAAACAGCTGCCTGTCAGAATGGCATCCCTCTTGGGTGTGGCCCTAAGTAAGCACAAATGAAGTTCAAATAAAATGTAATTACACACACACACACACACACACACACACACACACACACACACACACACACACATACACACACAGTAAAGGGCAGACTTGGGATTTAAATCATACCCTGGCCATGTCAGTGGAGCATGTAGCCAAAGATGATGCCCCTTCAGTATGGTTTCTTCAGCTGGCACTTGAAGCCTAGAGCAGCCAGTCTCTTCAGGAAATTGGCAGCTGAGGACCTTATTTGATGGAGGGAGGCATTCTTAGATCAGGCATTCATCCTGGCCAGCTGATCAGGCCTCAGCTATGCACAGTTGTTGAGACGCTGGCTGGTGTGTGCTCAGAGAGTTGTGGGAGTATTTTTAGCTTCACACTAGAGGCTGGGGCAAACCCTACACCAACCCCACACCCCCACACCCCCACACCCCACCCCGACTGGGAGCAGCTGCAGGGTGGTCGTCGAGCTGCCTGTCAGATTAGGGTCCGGCTGCTGATAGCATCAGGCTCGAAGGCGGAGGGTTGGGGGAGTTGCTGGATGGATGCCAGCCTGCTCCCAGGTGCCCGCTGCTGGGGAAGCTCTGGCAGCGGTTGCCTGTTAGCACCCTAAGATCAGTGGCGACAGACAGACAGAATGGATTATGCACTGAAACATCTGTTTCCTTTATGAACACTAAGGAGCTTGTTTAGTCCCTTTGCCCCTTTGTTTTGCTCTAATATTTAGGCTCTCTTTTGTTATGTATCACTTTGGATTGGTTTTGAAGGTTTTACATTTGTGATGATTACAGCAAAGAATTTGAAGTGGATGTGTGTGTGTGTGTGTTTGTGTGTGTGCGTGCGTTTGCATGTCCGGTGTGTGTGTGTGTGTGTGTGGTTATGATTGTTAAATCTTTTCTTTTCTTTTACAAATGCATGTAATGTCCAATGACATGGTTGTGTAGTTGTAGTCACCTTTATTCCAGATGTCCCCTATGCCTGAATGCTGTCTTGTCCTACCTGCCCTACAGGTCTTCCTCACCCCCTCCTGTTGAGAGCAACGACCCCGTCCCTCCCTCCCCAAAACCCCCAGCAGACCACCAGGCCTTCCCTCCCACCCTCCCTGCTCATCTCCTCCGGGACGCCGCCGAGTTCCCCACACCTCCTCCCACCCCCCCAGAGAGGAACCCTCCGGCCTCCGCGTCCGCGTCCGCCTCCGCCTCGGCCCCAGAGCCCGTCTCTCCCCCTCCTGCATCTCCTCTTCCTCCTCCTCCTGCTGTTACTGAAGCCCCCTGCACCCCACCACCACAACAACCACCAACATCACCACCACCACCCTCTTCTTCACCACCACCACCTCCACCTCCACCTCCACCTCCAGCCCAGGAGCCCCAGGAGTCCCTACACATCCCTCCTCTTGCCAGGTAACACACACTGGTGCTTTTCTTATAACTGACTCTGGTGGTTCTCTTTGCTGGTTTCTTATAAGTACTGGCACTGTACTGCTGCTATAATTATGTTGCCCGGTGGTGTTTAGACAAAAAAAAAAACTACTGCTAGTTTGCAAGGCTGGCAGGCAGAACCCTCCTCTCATTCCAGACTGATTGGGTAACGGGTCCAATAAAACAGATTTATGTTCATTCACAGACGTGGCTCGATGCTGGTGGGTCTGTGATGGTATGGTAGTGATTGTCCTGGGCTTTACTTAATGACTTAACTTAATGAAATGCAAAGTGAGAAATACAAATCTTTATTTCCACAGTGGTGTCAATGTGTTTTTTTTCTGTAATATGATTGCAATACAGGACTGGCTCAGGCTCTGCTTCTGTGTAATGGCCTCATAATGGACTAATGGAGTAATTGGAGTCGTGTTTGTGAGGGGTTGGACAGGGGATGTTGCTCTCTGTCGCTGGTCTACTCTGGCATCTGCCGTAGGGATGCTGAGTCATTTGTCTCACTTTTCATTCTTTGACAAACACACACACACTCACACTCACACTCACACTCACACACACACACAAACTCCGACCCCTTCGTATTCTCACTACAGCCTCGAGTGCCAGAATGTTCTACTCTCAGGGACAAAGCCTGTGGACGTGCCTTGATTTCCATTTCCTAGTCTGACCCAGAGCAAACATTACGCAGCCCTAGACAGCACAGCCCAGTCAAATGGTCCCCTAGTTTCAGAGAGGAAATATTACCCTGACTGTTTGTCTGTCTGTATAAATCTCAAAGTGATTTTAGTTTCAACTTGGAAGGTAACGATTGTTTGTATGCCAGAGACATAATGAGGAAAGCAGCGACAGATCAAGCTTGGAGCCATTTGTTGTGTAGCCTGCTGAGTGTTGCCTAGCGCTGGCCACCTTACCCACCCATATGCCCCGTGATGGAGGTCGTTAAATGTTCATGCCGCAGTGCCTGTCTGTCGTGTGCACAGGGATGTGTTATGGTCTGTGGATGCTGAGTAGATGGGACTGGAATTACACTGAGTATAGTCCTGCTGTAATATCCTGTAGGCAGACTGGGGAATGTGCTCCTTTGGCAATTATGGTTGATGTTTTAGCTCTGTGCAGTCATAACAGCTAATTATATTCCATCCACTGTGTGCTTGCAATATGATGAATCTCATTTTCACCTGTCTCTGGATTCTCTTCAGAGCATCTAGCTTTAGGAAGCAGAAACCCACGATGATGTCATTTTGGCCATGGCTGATAACCCCACCCCCCCACCCGCACACACACATACACACACACACACACACATCCACACACACACACACACACACACACACACACACACTATCCAACCACCCTCCCACCATTCTGCTTCTCATCCTGATTTAATTGCTTGGCACAAGTGGGTGAGTCAGTGTTTGGAAGGACGTCATGGATTTGTCCTCCATGTGCAACGCATCATTTGACCAGCAGATGGCGTGTGCGTCTTAAGCGTCTGTCTTGTCTGCTGGGCCCACCAGCAGCGTTCTGAGCTGAGCCCTGTCTGCATCTCTGCTCTGAGCTATTTAAAGGCTCAGAGTGTTAGGAGCCGCTCTCTGCCATGCATTATTTAAAACACACGATGTGTGTTTCGCCCTTACTTTGGGCAAGCAAGATTTACAGCCCCAGAAGGGCTCAATGTCTCTAACAGACAGCAGTTAAAGACAGAGAGTCAGTTGTTAGCTGACGACTGGATAGAGATGTGGCTTGGCTGCCAAATATATTAGGAGTAACTAAAAACATGTAGATAGATAGATAGATAGATAGATAGATAGATAGATAGATAGATAGATAGATAGACGTTATTGCCACACAACAATGTTTGGTGGTATTTGTAGTTACAGCATTAGCTCAGTTAAAGAGAAAAAGAAAAAGACAAGAATAGACAATATTGAAATTATGTTGATCCTCTAGTTCCTTGTGTCGTATGTAGTAGCCCATCCGATACTGTGCAAGAAAGTCTTTGACTTTTAACGTCATTGCTGGTCCTAGATTATCTCCTGCATGTGAAATGAACATTGGAGACTCTACCTGGAGCATCTGCAGAGCCCAGCTGCGTCCCCAGGGTGCCTGCATCATGATCCCTGTGGCCCCACAGAAGCAGCAGGTCTGATAGGTCACAGTCGAGTGGCTTTGAGGCCTGGGGGCAGATTGATCAGCCTCACGAGGGGTGGGAATTGATAGGATTTTATCGGTATTGCTGCCATTGTCGAACTTACTTGTCGGGCTGATTCTTTTTCGATTCTTTTATCAGTTCCTTACAGTGAAAAGGGTAGTTTTATGAAGGTTTTCTGTATCAATACATGAACCTATAGTGTAGCCTATATTACTATGGTGGCCATGATGGCTTGTTAGAATGAGTTAAAGAACAAGAACTTGAATTAGAATGAATGAATTTCTATTCTACTTTCAGAAAAACCAATTGCCGTGATCTCAAAAACATGCCGGCATTAATAAGAGGAATTAATATGGGGTATGTTGTAAGGTGTACGATTCCAGATGATTTCAGCAATAAATTTTCAGTTCCTAATTCTCGATTCCCACCCTTAAACCTGACACATGCTTGTCTCACTGGATTTCCATCATTGGCAGTAAGGCCATTTTCACGGTCAATCTCTGACACCACTGAGGGCTGGTTAGTTGATGGGGAAATTTGTTAGTTGATGGGAATGCTTTGTTGTAGGTGTTTTGTTGTAGGTGTATTCAGCTCATGGGGTTAATGTAAAAACACAGGCCATTAGAGCAGGATTTACGTGGACACACACACACACACACACACACACCACACACATACATTGCATTGGTTCTTTACTTAGTGAAGCGCATATGCCGTGGCGACCCAGATTCCCCAGACCAAGGTTATGAATCTTTTAAAAACCATGCCTCTGTAATATCTTTCGGTGGCTGCGTTGTCTGAAATTTTAATTTCGCAATTTCCTCCGTCTGTACATGAGTGCTGGAGTTGCAATCCAGAGCTGCTGTACAGTGTGTGTATGTGTGTGTGTGTGTGTGTGTGTGTGGGCCCTTGTTGCGGTAGGTTAGGGGAGGTTGGTGAAATACACTTGCATGTTTGCTCTGTCGCTAGATTCTTCTGTAATGTTATGCTTGGCTTGATATCAATTTGGATCTTTGTGTTGAATTGCCCTCACAACCATAAAAAGCTTTTACCAATATGAAGAGCTGGAAAACTTTGAGTGGTGCTATTTAGAAGCTCTTTGTCAGGCTAATGCTTGGAACCCTTCGCGTTGTGATGCATTATGTTCAGCAAAGTAATTACACCCCGCCACGTCTGGATGCTGTGCTCTGTGGTAAGCTGTCATTTGATTAGAGCCCATCTTTAGCCTTGTATGGGCAGGGGAGAGGAGAGAGGGGAGACGGCGTGCCTGCTTGGGTCTGAGGACAGGAGTAAGATAATGGCTTTTTCATTTTATTTGCCCAGTGGGCAACTAAAACACTCTGAGAGGATCCTCCTTCTGCACCTGACTTCTTTCCCTCCCTCCCTTTCCACTCCCTCCCTCTCTCCCTCCCTCACAAGTCCTGTTGCTAGGGCACAATCTTCTTCTTCTTTTTTTTTTTCTTCCTCTCTTCTTCCTCTTCTTCCTCTTCTTCTTTTCTCCTCCTGCTGTGCTACCCCTTCTTATCCTTCATCCCGCTTCTCTCATCATGCTTCTCTTCTTCTTCTCCTTCTACCTTTCTTCCTGCTTTTTTCTGATTTGAGCACAGATCTCATGCGCCCAGTGAGTGCCTCTCTCTCTCTCCCTCTCTCTCTCCCTCTCCCTCTCTCTACCTCTCTCTTTCTCTCTCTCTCTCTCTCTCCCTCCCCCTCCCTGTCCTAGTGCACCTTCTGAATGAAAGAATGAGTGGAACAAAGACAGCCTTACATCATGCAGTTCCCTGGAGGCACAGGTGCTGGGAATCCACCCTCGTTTCTCAAAACTGCTCAGATGGAGAAATACATCTCTGGACACGGTCAAATATCTCTTACCAAAAAAATCTCCTTTTTCATTCTTTCATTCTTTTATACTGTTTACTAACCCATGCAAGTCCCTATTCTCCATACAATCTCACTTTGTTTTCCTGCTTAACTTTTCACTTCAGCAGTTTTTATAGTGTTTTTTTTAAGTGGGTCTGTGTTGTTTTTTGTGTTATTGTTAAATGATTCATGAGAGGGAGGTATCTGTTTCAGGGGGGCTCTGTATTGATGTGTATGTGTGTGTGTGTGTGTGTGTGTGTGTGTTTTGGTGGGGTGGGCTAAAAAAGTGGTGGCTTGGGTTTTGGTGGTTGTGTTGACCTTGGACAAAGAATTGAACCCACAAGAGCCCTAATTACTCTTAAATATCCTCTGGCTATGTGTGTGTGTGTGTGTGTGTGTGTGTGTGTGTGTGTGTGTGTGTGTGTGTGTGTGTGTGTGTGTGCGGATTTGTTTGTGTCCACATACGAGTGTGTATGTGTGTCCGTTTACACATGAGAACACATGTGCTGTGAATAGTACATATGACTTCACCAATAATCAACAGCGGGGCTTATGGTAGTGATTCATTGATTTTTGTGTGGTCTTTTTGACATTATGTCTAGAGCACTGGTAGAATTAGGTTAATCTGTGTGTCACTGATGCACATGTGGACACACAAACACACACACACAAACACACACACACACACACTTTGTGCTTTGTTGGACAGAATGCCAAAATGCACACACACACACACACAGACACACACACACACACACACTCACACATGCACACGCTTTGTTGGACAGAGTGTCTCTCGGACAGAGTGTCTCTCGCTGAAAGAAAAAAAAAGCAAAGAAACAACCCAGTTCTTTTGACACCCCTCTTTTTCAGTCCAGTGAGATAATAAACACCACAGCAGCCTCTAACCTGAGACACTGCTATGAGCACTTAGCATTGAGCCAAGCCCCAGCACATCATCTCATACTCCAGGCAGTGTAAAGGAGTAGGTAGACACACACACACACACACACACACACACACACACACACACACACACACGGGCAATGGTGTGAAAAGTCTTTTGTTCATCTTCTCTAGAACTCAACAATAGATTCATAATCCTCACATTACCATTCCTCCACTTTCCCACACATACCGGTTAACACATTAGAATAAGGAAATTGTTAGTGGTATGTGTGGGGAGGGTCCCTTCAAATGCTTTGGGCTAAACACTGACCTGTTTTCCTGCCTGTGGTTTTGTTTTGTTTCTTTTCTTCTCTTCTTCTTGTGTTTACCTTTACATTTTGTTTCAATTGTTTTCCTTTACTGCTCTTGCTGTTAAGCATAAATCACTGTCACTTAAGAATAGATGAGCACACCCGCTCCCATTTTTAATTTCCAGAGGCATCTTTGAAATATTCAGACGCTCTGTGTGAGGGCAAGTAAATTAGATCTTTAGGGTGTGTGTGTGTGTGTGTGTGTGTGTGTGTGTGTGTGTGTGTGTGTGTGTGTGTTGGGTCTCCAGGGGATTGACGGGATTCATTTAGAGATGGCTGTGAGAGGCTGTAATGGACCCAGGCCCTCCGTTCACGGTGGGAGGGTTCACCTCCGGTATGCTGTTGTCCTAGAGGAAAGAGAGGAATCTTTGGAGGACATTTGAAGACAAAAGGGGATGGAGTGTTGTTGTTGTGTATAGCTGTGTATGTGCCTGTGTGACATATTTACTGGAGAGGATGCCTCCAACTCCATCAGTGAAGAAAATGCCAATGTCAGGATCATTGATCTTCCATTTACCCACTTCAAAATTTTGAGGATAATTAGGCCAGAAAATTGTGTGTGTATTCGTGTGTGTGTGTGTGTGTGTGTGTGTGTGTGAGAGAGAGAGTGAGTGTCTGCCTACCCTCCCATTTGTGTCTGTTATGTGAAAGACACAAAAGGGGTCAAGTGGGGGAAATAGGAACAGTCACAACACAGGAAAAAGACAAAAAGACACACACACACACACACACACACACACACAGACACCCTTTCTCACTCTGTCAGTTCCCATTGTTTACCTTCACTTCCATCAATCAACCGGTACACACACACATACACACACACACACACACACACACACACACACACACACACCAACTGCTGGACCTTTCAATTGTCTAGTGTTGAGAGAATGCAGAATTTTATGGCATGATCTCTGGGCTGCCTCTAGTGAAAAAGACATGAGAGAGAGGAAGAGAAAGAAATCGGGAGAAAAACAGAGAAAAAAGAGTTCTCACAGTGTTTGTGTGTGTGTGTATGTACATGTGACATGAGACACAGAGAGAGCGCCAGAAGGCTTTTTGTTTGGGTTTACATGTGCTTGTGTGTGTGTTTGTGTGTGTGGAGAGAGAGAGAGAGAAAGAGAGAGAAATAAAGAGAGAGGGTGTGAAAACTTGTCAATCTGCTCTCCATGGGGTCTACTATTGTTTGCTTTAGGGTGCATGCAGACGGGAAAAATCTGCTTGTCTTTTTAAATCACACTGTTCCCTATGGAGAGACAGACAGAGAGAGAGAGAGAGGGAGCAACAGAGAGAGATGCAAAGGCACAGAGAGAGAGAGAGAGAGAGATGAAAGAGGGAGGAGGGAAGAAACCAGGCTCCCCAGTGATTGGTACATTGAGGCAGAGAGGGGAGGAGCTTATCTGAAAAGAAGCATCATACCCTTTCCACATCTTATTCTCTCCGTCTGTTTATCCCCCCTCCTCGTCCAACGCTACGGATTACCTTTCACATCACCCCCTCCCTCTCTCTCTCTCTCTCTCTCTTTCTCTCACACACACACACAAACACACACGCACAACCCCTCCTTCACTTCGCTGCTGGTCTTCCTTGCCTTGGCCGCTGTTGCCACGGACACAAGAAGAGAGCGAGAGTCAGCTTCCTCCCATCGGCGATGTAGAGACGGAGCGGAGCCCGCGCGCGAGAGAGAGAGAGAGAGAGAAAGAAAGAGCGGAGAGAGAGAGAGAGAACAGAAAGGACAGAGAAGAGGAGTGAGAGAGGGTTAGACAGTGAGTCAGTGAAGTCAAGCTGAGAGATGCTACTGATAGAGTGAGTGAGTGAGGGGAAAAAAGGAGAGAGGAGGAGAGGAGAGGAGAGGAGAGGAGAGGAGAGGAGAGGAGGCGCGAGGGAGATTCTCCTCATGCTGGTGGAGCCTCCGTCTCTGCACTGCAGCAGAGCAGAACCACAGCGGAGCGGCGGCGGCGGCGGCGGCAGAACGTGGGAGAGGAGAGCAGGGAGGAGGAGGAGGAGGAAGGTAGAGGTGGAGGGGGAGGGGGAGAAAGATCAGGTGAGGGGGGGCAGCCGACCTGCCGGAGGATGGGCGCCGTGGAGTCTGCGGAGCAAGGACAGGCCACCTGTCTCAAACAGGAGCACACGGAGACCATGTAAGTCTATTCAGACTATTCGCACACCCTCCCCCCTCCAAACCCCAAACCCGTCTACCTACAACCTGGGACTCACGCTTGGGGTAAATTCTGCAAGGGGATGGGGGTTGGGAGTAAGTCTGGTGTTTTATGAGAAGGAGGTGGGGAAGAGAGGGAAAAAGGGAGAGAGAGAGGAGGGGGGAGAAGGAGAGAGGTGATGACGCTGCTCTCGACAGCCTTGCTTGTCATTGTTATTGTCTGTTGCTGGTGCTCTCTCGGAACGGTGGCGCCTCTGTGTCAGGTGATGGTGTCAGCGCACGTGCTTGTGACCCAGGATGTTGTGTGTGCGACAGAGGCCAGTCACCAAAAAATGGGGGGTGAGTGAGTGCTGTTTTTGCGGCGTTGTTGTTGTTGTTGTTGTTGCAACTGCTGCTGTTGTTTACATGGAGGGTCCTGTATATGTTGATGTGAGCATGTGACATACACGTGCAGGTGCAGCACAGTACCGATGTGACTGTGTATGTCTGTGTGTGTGTGCGTGTGTGTGTGTGTGTGTGTCTGTGCGCGTTCACGTGTGTGACAATATACATAACTAAACCATGTCTGAAGGCATTGTGTGGTTGTGTGGGGGGTTCATGCCAGCAGTCGTGTGGATGATGGTGATTTTCTGGGGGGATGG